>CATQJL010000001.1:33211279-33513779 GCA_958299035.1 Cylicocyclus nassatus | reverse complement strand
TGGTTTCAGCATAATAACGAAGAGGCTCTAAAAGGGTGAAAAACCGGAAGGCGAAATTTTGCCGGGGCTGCCTTTGACGTGAAATGCTGCTTTTACTCAACAGATACGTTTTTGCTACGTCCTGTAAATATTATAGTGTGGACCCCGGCCAGTCCCACATGTACCTCCGCAGCGCATACGCAACGCGCACTATTGATGCTTCTCGTCCCATATGAACGAAAACCATTTCTATTATAAGTTAAGATAGGAGTGAGACAAGAAGTGGAACCCACTGTTCTCACTTCGAGAAAAACTTAAAGGCAGCGTCCACCCAGAATTTGGTCCCCCATGTTTTCGTCATTCTGGGGCCTTTCCGTGGCCCAGATTACAGTCCCGAACTTCAAATTCTCTAAATTTTACAAAAAACCCGATTCTTGGGGACCCAGTCTTGAGGGCACGGACGAGTTTCGAATTGCTCGTCCCCGTCGGCAGGCCAGCGGGAAGGAGCTGCAACTGCATGGGTGCAGTTGCATTGCAATGTGCAGTGTGCAGCTTCTGCTCACTACCTTGTCAATACGTGTCGGGAGGCACGTATTGACAAGGTAGTGAGCAGTCCCTGGTGGGCGGAGTCTGATATCAGACTCCACCCAGCCAGGGACTTTCAGCCCCCTTATCTCCATTCAGAGACAACGTTAGAAGACCAGACCAATGCAGATGCCCCCTTTCTGGGGCCTACATTCAGGACCGGCACTAATCGGAGGGGGTTAGGTTTAGCCTGGACACTGCCTTTAAGCAAAAAAAAACTCTTCCAACTTCCACTAACACTTGGTTCCTTGTCATTCTCATGCATACTAGTATAAAACTACCACTGATGGGTGAAAATCGTAGGATTAGCGGGAAGAGGATTACTTTTGGAACGTTACTCTTCTGCAATCAATGAAGAACTAGAAGCATAAGCTGGAGAGCGTAATTACATAAGCTGAAGCTTCAGTGCCGCATTGAAAAGGAACTAAAAGGTTTAGACAAAACAAACTCAATCGGATAGATACGTTTCTATACAAAACAAATTCAATCGAATAGATACGTTTGGTCCGTGGTAGAAACCCTGAAGAAATCTCTTTAAAATATACCTAATCCTCATTGTGGAGGAAAAAAAACGAGAGCTTTTGAAACAGAAGCTCTCAAGACTTTTGAGCCTTGTAAAAACTTGTCATCATCAGCTGGTGTGGTTCGTTTAACCCTGAAAGAAAAAGATTACAGAAAAAACAAAGTCAATAAAGAGAGGAGCGCATATAAACCAATAGGTCCTGGGACGAAAAGAGCACTGGAGGCATGCGCTGCGTTCGCGGCGCTGAGGTACATAGGGAAGTTGGCCGGGTCCACACTATATGTTCGATATGAAAATTTTTTGTGATGCTATTATAAAACACGTTATTCATAGAGAAAGGACACTGTGTAAGGACATAGTTTCCAAAACATACTGTGAAATGGTTTTTATGAACGAAAAACTTTCGCGCCTCTAGCTTCTCGATTCATTAATTCCATCAGACACTATGACTTCTACGCAAAGCTATAAAGAAACACTTATTGATCTGGATAGCTGTCAAAATTAGTTGTTCAGCTATCAAGACAACCTGCAGGAGACGTCCGCAAGCGTGGAACAATCAGCGCGACCGCATTAATGCGCCATGTTAAGGATTGACATAGGAAATGTGATAGCGAATACAACGATTTACCCTTCTTAAGCGTCCCTCAATGCTCGGCAAGCTGGCACTGGGTCAAGCTGAGTACCGTCTTTTGCACAGATAGCAAAGGTGATATCGTTATATTTATATTCGAAATTTGAAATCTTTTTCCGAACTATAGAATAATTTAATATATTCGAAATTCAAAACACCGAATAATTTTCCAATATTTTCAGAAGCAAAAATTTTGAATATCCGACTATCGAATATTTTCGAAAATCAAAAACTCCGATTAATCGAAATCGACTATTTTCGAGATATGAAAATCGTCGAATACTTGAATAATTATTGAAAGCATAGGGTGCTGCATGACGAAGTCGCAATATCTTTCGGCGCGAACGCGGCTTCATTAGCCGCAGAGCGCATGAGCGCAGGATTTACAACAGCGAAGATAAGCAAGCGCAGTGTTCGCGCCCGCTCAACTAATACTGCTTCTGCGCCTTCGTCATGCGAGAACCTTTGCCAAAATGAGAAGATTTCTCCTTTCTGTTATACACTGGTAAGTCTACCGGCTCTTATCAGTTCCATCATGACTTGAATTCAAGAGTCTCATACATGACTTATAATTACGTCTGGAATAGCAATGAGTGTCAAGACGTCCTGGGAACATAAAACTCACTTTCACATCCTTTTATGGGCAATTAATGATGTGAATCACACCACTGGTCAAATGCGAAGTCTGTATGACGTGTGATTGCACTCGCCGAATTAAGCGCAGTGCTTTTTTAAGCTTTACTAATTCTCTACTGTTGATCTATTCCGTCTTAGTAGAACTTGTTTGTTCAGAAAAAAGGTGAATACCTCTTTGACGTAAATGAATTTTTTTTCACGTTTGCAGTTTTCAAAGACACCAGACAGCGATGACTAAATTAATCGATTCAATCGATTCTTGCGCACTAATCACATGAAAAAAATACCGCTCATATATATAGGCGTTTGCATAGACAAGTTGACCCAGTTTGGCTCACTCATTCAGGAGTTCGTAATCCGTTTTCGTTTTCAAAGCAGTGTTTCAATGTCAATTCTACTGCTCTTGCACTTTTAGAAATTTGTACTATTTAGGGTTTTCTTTGCACTTTTCCAGATTTGTGCCAAATGACAGTAAGACTTATTTATGTGTTAATCTTTGCGAAAATAGCTATTGCTTTCTAAAGCATTGCATTCGCACCATCATGATTCACCCTTTCACAAACAATGTCTTCATCGTAAGTATTCATAGCTTCGTGAAAGGAAGTTCGTGAATGGATACATGGGGACTCCATTTGTACACACGTGGTCATTCATTTTCGAAGATGGTAAACAATGTCCCTTAGAATATAAGCTCTGTGCATCAAGACAGCCAACACACCAAGATTTCCCTTTCTAATCTTGGAAAAGCAACCGTTTACTACTTATGTGTCACATAATTTGAGCTCAGATTCGTTTCCGCAGTTAAGCCAAACTTTTCGCTCAGTTTTTGAATTTTTCGACAAATGGAGGGTAATAAATTTGCTTTTAGAATGCAAAGAATTGCCGATTACGATTAACTCTTTCGGTTGGAAAAATGCTGATTGAGGAGAATATGGCAATATTGCGAACCGATGAAACTTAAAAATCACTATTTTATCATCCTCTTTATCGTTCCTTTTGTGCAGCATGTCCACATGAAAATGACCAGAACTGCTAATGTCTGCTGTGGTCAAAAGCAACCCAATTACGAATGGTTTTTAACTTTGGAGAGTAAAGGGAAAACATTAGCAACCGAGAACTTTTGGGTAGCAAAAGCAAAACGCAAGCTTTGTCTGCTTTTCTCTGAGAAGGCAACTACGATAATTTTTATTCAAAAAAGCTAATGGTTTAACAGTTGAACTACTCATACAGTCAATAAACTCGTAAAATAAGTGGTGATGAGAAAGTTGTTTATATTGTGCCAACTTTATAACATTTTGTATTTGACATAATCTGCGACTCTGACTCCTACAAATGCCTAGCATTTACATAGCAGATGAATCAAGATCATTGCAGCTTCGTGAAGTCCCTTGCACTCAGAAAATCATTTGTTTCGTGTCAAGTTGTGTCAAAGAAGTTTCGTTTGTTCGTCGTTTTATCAACCGCTCTGTGTACCGTACTTTCTCAGAATATTTCTTTCAGAAACTTTACGTCAGTTCGACAAAGAATGAGAATTTTCAACCTTACCTTCTTGTTACTTACCATTTTATTGGTATGTTGAGCAAGACATGAATTAATCTGCGATTTTAATCCTTAGACTTCCTTGCTGTACATTATTTTATTGCTTACAGATTTTCTCTGCTGTGAACGTTGCTGAAGGTGGATTTGGAAAAAAACTGAAGAAGTTTGCAAAAAAGTTCTCAAGTACATTCCTGTTCCCATGGTAACGATAACGAAACAATTTTGATAAATTGGGATATCGATAGTTCCCCTTTGTGCACATCAGCTTCCAAAAAATGATTATCAAAATCTTACAAATAAAGCTGAATGTGTGTCTGTCTGTCTGTCTCTACGTATGTGCGGAACACAAATTTTCATTTCCGAACCGATTTGGACCTTGGTACACATACACTTCGGGGCGGAAAGCGTGTCATAGGCTACGTTTCGTCAGCGATCGATATCGATTTTACCTATTTTTATCGATTTTTTTGCAGATTTTGAGCTACAGGGCGAGCTGGCACAGGGGATAAGTGAGCATGGCGATTCCGAATACAATATACTTTTTCAGAATTATCGATTATTTTTATCGATTTTATCGATTTTTTTGCAAAGTTTGAGCTACAGGGCCGGGATTTGGCACAGGGGGGGGGGGGGTAAGTGGGCATGCTGATTTCGAAAACAACACAGGGAACGGGAAATGAACTGTAAAAGTGGCCACAGGGAAAGGCGGCCCACTTTTACACTTCATTTCCTAGGGGATAGGGATGGGACCTTTATTACGGTTTTTGACAGGGCCGAGCCTGGTAAGCAAGCTAGTTTCAAGTATTTTCAACACGAATGTGAACACTTTTAACTGCACTACCCTTCCCCCAGTGTACCATTGCTAAAAAGACAAAATGAGCACAACATACCTCAGTAACACAGCTTTCCTCTTTCCATACGTTATACTGAAGAAAATTTGTACTGCAGAAATGAGTGAAAGTAATGAAGTAAAAATTAATGTAATTTATACTAAAATCCAAAAAAATCCAAAATTTTGTGACATATTCGTATCACAACAACAACAACTAAAACTGCAACATAGAGGGTCTATTTTTATAACCCGCAGAATTTTTTATTACTTCTACATTTTCTAGTCATTTCCAATGTAGGCTTCCAATGAATTTATCATTACACATAACTTATCAATATTTGAAAGTAACTAATAAAGAATAGCAAACTGATTGTAACAATTACAGCAATTTTTGAGCACGAGGACAATGGGAGTTTCTCGGCTTCAATTTGAAAGGCTGTACACTTACTGCCTTACTTCGTTCTGTGGAAGCCCATTTTTATGGACTGTACGAGAGGTTACTTTGCACGGATGATTCGCATAGATTGGAGCTGTCATAGCTTTTCGAGCGGTGCAAACCGCTCCGAGCAATTGGGAGCCTGCAGCAGTTTGGGAGCGCTACCGTACTGCACCAGAACCTCTCCACCTGAGAATACTCTTAGGCTGGACAATTCGTATCTGGATGTACCAATGAAGTGATTCCTGCATGTCCGAGTGATCTCACATTGCCCATACGTAGAATGAGGCGTAAATACTCTCGTCAGTTTTTGAGTCATATCCGGTCGCAATAAAACTCGTTAATATATCTAATTACCTCTCTGCCCAACAGGTATGTTGAGGCAACCTTGATCTAACCCGAAGGCAGGAAGAGCCGCTTTACGAGCAGTCGGCACCGAAGATGACGGTCGTGGCAGATGATGCATTTGTCTATTTCTGGTGCGGACTTTTTGAAAAGCGACTTTCCCATTCCCTAAGTAAGAGGAGACTTTAAAACTTAAGACAGGGCCCGGCACCGATGGTTTGGGGTCAAACTGGACTTCGTTTTTGGAGTTAGAAGCAACGGGGACATCGTTTTTATCAGGTCCTGGAGTAAGCGCCAAAAAAGACACGAACGAACATGTCAGGTTTCACGAGTTGAACGTGTTCTTTCGCAAGCGCGCGAATTTCAAATGCAAGACTTAAACAAACAAATGGCCTGTTTACAGCGCACAAACAATCATATGGCTCCGAATTTGGGCTATGTGTATACAATATTACTCCAAACTATGTTATGTAAAAAGTTCTCAAAACTTATGTGTCCTAATATCGTTCTCGAATTTATTGGTTTCTAGACCAACTACCAAACCAACTGGGTTGGTTCGGAGCATAAATATCGGAGAGTTCACATAAGTTTTGGACCTTTTTAATTTGGACGATTAGAACGGTCAAAAATCTATCATATAGTGAAGAGAGCGGATCAAACCGTTGCTTCTCCCCTTTTTTTGAATCAAAAGTAGTATAATTTTACGCGTTGATAGATATCGCGCTCCAATCACTTGCAGTGTCCTTTGAAATATGTGGCGAAAAATGCATCGCAAGATTGTTAAGGCTACAGATATGGTTGGCCTAGGAGATTCTCGACATTCCCAGCATCAAAATGGTACTATACCCAATGGCAGAGCCTTTAATCGACTCGAAATGTTTTCTTTTTGCTTTTTTGTTATATTACATACCTCAGAATGCCCTTTTTTCGCTTTTTTTTGTTGCTATTTTGGTTGAGTAAGGGTTTCCCTACTTTCACGTCGAGAGGGACTTCGTAAACTTTCGCGAAGTCATGGAGGACTTCGTTTTCTAAAAACCTCCAAACCAACGCGTGCCGGGCCCTGACTCAAGACCATGATTGAAAGAGTAAACATTGTTTAAGAGACCTGTTTAGCACAAGAAGTAATCAGGTTTACGACGAATACCCATATAAAAAGGGGCTTAAACGCTAAAATTCATTTTGTTAACGCTTTATAGCGTGCACGAAAAAGGCGGTCGAAAAGACAAGATTTCGTTTGTCACCAAGAAAACCGAAGCAAAAACTATTATTAGAAGAACTTTTGAAGAATGACAAAGATTTTCAGAGCATGCAAATTTGTCAATCGCATGAGTAACGAAAACGAAAAGTTTGCATGTCATTCACATGGTCCAAATGTTTCGATTTTCTAGTGCCAGTGGTCGCTTGTAATAGTAGACCCTTTAAACAGGTACAGTGAGCTATTTAATGCCTGAGATTTCCTTCATACACTCTGACATTCCCGTATAAGGGCGTGATATCAGCGTACAAGCGAAACCCACAGTTGCCGTTCGTCCGCAGAGTGCGCTCGTGTAATGCGCGAATTCCCCCGCTGGTACGCTGTTGGGCGCCGCTACGCGTATATGACTTCACGTCGCTAGTACGACATTTTTGTGTTCACGCGCTGGTACGGCATTTGAATGTGATTTTCTGGCCAAAAATTTAGAAAAGTTTTTTCTGCTGTAAGAATTACATTGCATCGAGACAGTTCAATCGTAATCACGTAAATTCGCCTGGATAATCACATTGCGTAGAACTATAAACATGGAGAAATTCGATGGAAAGCACATCAGAGAATCTAAACTGAGGAACTACATATTATCACAGACCGAAAATTTACTACATAACAGGAGCATGATGCTACACTCGTATGCTGTACATACTCAGATAATTGCCGGGGGCAGGCGGTCCGCAAACTCGCGTTTTTTTGCAAGCGGACAGCAAAATTTTGGGGCGTGGCCAAACCCTCAGCGAGCGGTACTTTTTTCACTGTCTAATGTTCTGCTAGTGGGCAGCAACACAGGATTTTCTGCAGACGCTCGTCAAATAATCTCTTTCAGCAAGCGCTGGCCTTTCAGCAAGCGCTCTTTTTACGCAGTTTCGGGCTTACGTCGAGCACACGTAAGACTCTGTGTGGCAGAGGTGTCACCGTTAGTTTAATTACTCAAGTTTGAGGTACTTTCTCTCAGAGGAAAGTACCTGGGGGCTGGACGGTCCTCCACAAAGGATCGTGCGGCCCTCGAAAATTTTTGCGGAAAGTCCGCGAGAATGCGGCCACTGCGCCGCAGCTAATTTATAAGGAACCGCGATTATTCTTCAAGCATTCGTCTAAAATTTTGCTAAAATTCATCCAAATATCTGCAAGCGGACCGCAAGAAATCAGCGAACTATTTTTTTCCGGTGCCGGCACGCTCATAAATCGCCTGCCCCCGGCGATTATCTGAGTATAAGCGAAAAAATGAAATGAGAACATGGAACTTTGAGCACGGTAAACGACATATGAATGGAATAAACTTATGGAGAGGCCCATGGAAATCCATCTTCAAACAGGATTCGACGTCGGGCTTGGGGTTTCACGACTATATTGCTGTCGACGTCTTGGCTGTGTGGATGCCTTGTGGCGAGCTCGCACTTCATCAGATCCCATGCTACATTTTCGCTTGCAGCCAAAAGAAGTAGCCATTAACAGAACAGATCTGGGACTCAAATGCAAGACAACTTACATTGTTTCTGATCAACCTTTTTGAGCTGTGACGTACTCGTAACCGCGTGCACCACGTCTAGAGAAGTATAGTGAGAATCTAGCTCAAAATATGTTTTGATATTTACAATGCAAGTAAATTGCAGACATTTGAATGGTACATGTCTCTAACCGTGCCTTTTTCGAGTAAGGTCGTCAAGTTGCTCCCAAACTCACTAGAATCCCCAACAAAACTCATCATTTTGGATGTGTTCTAACTAGTACTTATTCTCAGATTTCTCCAAACTGATAATTGTCCAGGCCTCAGTTTATCGTGACCATACCGAGCATATTCTCTCCATTTTCAAAAATTCTTATCAGTGAAGTAAAGATTAAAAGACTTAATTAAGATTCATCTCTAAGTCTTTCCTCCACTTCCCCCGGTAACGTCCTTGATCTTGCGCCCCCGCTGCTTTTTTTACGCGAACATCGTAATCATTGATGGCTTCAGGCGGACTGATTGTCTGAAAAAAGAAGATGCCATCAATAATTTGCAAAATGATTTACTCGCGGCAATACGAAGCGGCATAGGGATGAGCTGCTGATGAAGATTGTCCCTCTTTGTGTGCCTTATCGTGCGCACACTTCGTTTAGTTACAGCAGAATACATTAGATTACAAATTTACATGAGTAAAGATGGTCATTTACCCTCGCAAATAAAGGTAAAAATTCCAAACACCACTTAGCGCAATTTTGCAGCGGTAGTCCTGTCTAGGTCAGCTGGTGTCGCCTTCTCCGTCAATCTCAGAAGTAGCACGTTTTGCTGCCTCGCCAGTCCATTTCGCTTTGTAATCAAAAAGAAGAAGAGGAGATAATTGTATTGCTTGTGAAACCATTATTCTTGCGCAGTGGTCCGACAATTGGGGGAGTCAGGCCTATCGAGACAATTATGATCGATGAAGCAAAAGTTAGCCCTAGTCACAATATCGGATTTTACGAAAATTTGAAAACAGAACCATGTTGATTACTGGCATTCAAGGGTGCAGAGGAAACTTACGTTGTGAGCGGTTTGGTTAAACAGTCCTCCTAGCATTTTCCCGGCCATGACTTTGGCGGCCTTATCCAAATGGAGAATATCTCCTAAAAGGCAGTCAGAAAGCTTGGTGATGGGCAACTTCACGACTTGCAGTGGTTTTATGCGGAAATTTCTACGTTCGTAAACTTTCCCTAAACAGGTAATGGACATTGATAGGCGGGTATGATTGTAATACAAAGCTCCTCTAACTTTCGCTTCGACACCCAAACTGGTACGATAGACGCCAGTGACTTTCATTACTTGAAAACGAAAAAAATGCCTAAATCTACGCTGCAGTTTCTGCAGCGGAATCCTCTTTTTGATATAAAGCCTTTTGGAGCGCTTAGTCATAGAGGAGTGCGCGCGTTAGCGTTTTCCTTATACACTTCTGAAATAAAGTGCGTGAATATGAAAAACTCGAAATGAAGAAGAAAAAGCTGAGGATAAAGAAGGAAGAAACGAAAGAGAGTTAGAATAAAGACTTTTGGAGGCGATAACTGAATACCAAAGTCAGCGCTTATACATGACACTCTACAGGCATAACTTCTATTTCTTTACCAATAAAAATTCTGGGTTTCATTTTTATTGCTATAACGCACCTTTTGAAAACAGCGTCCCAGCAAAATCCCATATTCAGATTTTTGGCTTACCTGAGCTTATCCGTTCCGCCGATTCCGTTCGTGCAGCTTGCAGAGAAAATGTCGGAAATTGGCGTTTCCCGGAGGCCCCAGATTTGAATGAGAACGTGAGAACGCGAAGCCCGCCAAGGTCGGAGACGCAGCATCGCTATGGGACCCAACTCTCATAACTGTGTGCGCTATAGCACTCTGGCCTTGCACTTCAAAATTACTGTGTGGGCGGCGTCCGGGTCTACCGTAATATCCGAGCCACTTTCGGAGCAAGGGCGAGAAAAGGTCACTTGTCGCTTCTGAAAAGGTCACCTAACACTCGTGAGCTTCACATTATGTTGTATGAAACAGCAAGTAGATCTGAAACCGAAGAGTTTCATCATGAATCTGTTCCGAGACTCTCGTTCATTTTTGCGATCCTGTTGTATTTCCTTTATCATACATGACAACTGCTATTTTTCATCTACTTCATAGACTATTTGAATCATTTGTGGTGGGAAAATAGTTTGAAAAGTTGAAACTAAGTAATAGAAGAGATTGAATGACATTCAAAGTAACGACTTAAATCTTTCAGAAAATTTGTGACATAAGGTGAGCGGGGGAGGGAAGAGTTAAAGCGCAAATATTATCGACTTTACGAGATGCTACGAATCCAGAATATTTGGGAATTGAATTCAGGCATCGTTTTGGTGTGTGACACGTATAGCTTCAGCTATGAATCTTTCATTTTTAATCTCCTATGTTTCTTTTATTGCTTTGTGCAGGAGGGTATGTGGGCTTGCTGATAACTGAAACAGCGGAATAGGGAATTGATATGTGGAAGTGGGCACAGAGAAAGATTGTACAGAGATATGGATAAGACCTTTATCATAGTGTTTTGACAAGGCCGGGCGGAGCCGGGTAAGCCAGCCAGTAGATCATAATTCCTATATTACCAATTGAATTTCAGATTTCTGGACCGGTAGTAATCTACCCTACTTGCCGGCAGGTCTTGCCCTCAACTTGCCGCGATCTCGCCCTCAGGTCATGAAAACTGTCATCGCCCTCTAGGGGTTCTCCAAAGCAGTCAATCTGGCACTCTTTAGGTCTGAGGGTCCAGCTTAGAGGTGGGCACCAGATGGAGATCGAAAAAAGTCCGAAAAATCCCGACAATTTCAAATTTTGGACCCGAAAGATTGACCTGCCGGCAACCTCGTGAGGTATTTTGTCGAGATTTCTGCCGCGATCTCGCCCTCAACCTGCCGGCATCTCGCCCTCATGTCAGAAAAGAAAGAGAAATAGTGTGTTTATTGAGGAGTGCAACCTGCCGGCATCTCGTCGTGCCCCTACCACGTCGAGATGCCGGCAGGTTCATGACATTGGTGTAATATTCTGTGGGATTTTCGGACAATTTCTTTATTTTTAAGACTTTTCTTTTGTAGCCGAGGCGTACTGATGACTAAGATAGATAGTAGAGTAAAAAAATTGCTGGAATGATGAGAGTTTTTCTATTTTGATAGAGAAAAGAGGAGCTATGTGTGTGTTCGAGGTCGCTTTTCCGCGTTTATTGAATGTTTTCACTTCATTTGCGTGCGTTTTTAGGTGAGCAGACATGACTGTCATTTTTGATCACTATCAATGTGTATGATGTGCTATTTACGAGATCTGTCAGCTATTCGGTGATCTATAATCTGTCTCTATAAAATTTAGTATCTGGTGAGCTAGACTATTTATTCTCAGAGGTTATACATGGTGTACTCTATGTCTTGGGCAGTGTGGCAAATTCCAAGATTGCGAGCCTTTCGTACGCTTTACCTCAACACGATCCTCAAGCGCTTTTCTAGATCAAGTAGGCGCTTCCCGAAACCTTTCGAGCAGTACAGAGTAATATTGTTGTTTCAAGAGGTTAAAGCCCTTGCGTCATATGGATATGAGCATTGTTCGCAGCTGGTACACTGTCACAATCTAACAGAGCCCTCTAGAGCTTTTGAGTTGATACCAGCTGATATGTTCAGTTTTCTCAGTGCTAGCAATAGGGTTTCGCGAAGAATTGCCCCTATCGCTTACCTTACAATACATCTCAGAAACATGAGAGGCAAAGATCCCCGTTGCAATAAAATTTCACTTTCCTTCATGGCTGCTTTTCTGGTTGCAATGCGCTTTGACAATTCTTTTCTTGGAAAATCCGGTTTACTTTTGACTGTTCTATATAAAAGTTCACCGAATCTTCTAGGTATAGCACCTACTTTATGCAACAATCTCATCTGCCTTTTGAAGTATTATACGGTGAGTCATTTTCTTGTTCATTTTGGGATGTAGCTGTATTGCATTTCTATCCGAGCATTTTCAGCGGTCTGTCACACTCGTAGTAACCTCGATCCTACTGATCAACTTCTGGGCACTTTCAGCGCTTATGAATGATATAGGTTGTTTGCACTTATACATCTCAACGCCTTGCTCAAACACTAATATTCAGCGAAATGGGGTTCCTATGATTCAAGCATCACTGAAAGGGTATGATGATGGTATGTCATAATGATTAAATCTGACTTTCAAGTAGTTTCTTTCTGGTGCCTTATTACTGGTAGCTTTATTTTTGTTTCATTGTTACATTGTTTCTCTTTAGCTGAATCTTGAAAAGCCCAGTTCATGCTCGGTCCATGGACGGAAGGATTACCTGTTTGAGAGGTGTGCTTTAATTCATACATTACGGATTATTAGCTTACAAATCGTAAAATTGCAGTCCCATCTGACTTTGTTTGAAATGAAATTTCAGATAACTGTCGCCTTTCTATCTCCTTTTCGCCCTCGTATGCATGTTCAATGGGAAAATTGACAAAAGCTGACGCGAAGCATCGAAGCCATTTTGCTTGCAAGCTATGTCAATATCGCTACAGTTGAATGGTAGGTTCCCTTTGCAAACTTTTTGACTTATCGTGCGCATTTTACTAGTTTAGAACGACTAAAATGTTGTTTTCTGCGTCGTTTCTCTTCATATGGGTCTTACCGCTATGGTCATTTTTGCCATATTGCCTCTTAGGCCCCGGTCAGACTTCACGCGACTTAATCGTCGCGATCTAATCGCCAAGATTTCCATTCATTTTCATTTCACATTCAAAAATGTCGGGCTGGAAAAGTATCACAACCGAATGTAAGTTGATCGGCATGGAATGATGTTGTAACAGTTGTCTCGTCGCGACTCAGTCGCGACGATCAAGTCGCGTGAAGTCTGCCCGGGGCCTTAGGCATGCGCCATACTTGATCGGCTTGATCCGCTTCATCCACTTCGCTATTGGTCAAATCAGCCAACTGATTAATGGCGAAGTGGATGAAGCGGATCAAGTATGGCGCGTGCCTTAGGGAACGCCCATATATGGCCTTTCCGAGGGCTTGGATTCCGAAGTTGCCGGGGTGGCCGAGGTTGCCGGCTTTGTCGGTCGCTGTGGGACTGCATGATAGCCTCCACGTTTCTCGAAGCTGTCTCTGATCTAACTCCGGCAAAGCCGGCAGCTCGGCATAGCCGGCAACCTCGACAACCGTTGCCGGCAACCTATGGCCGTTCCCCTTTGCCGCGCGCCTCGCTTACACAGCTGCCATCGTCTGGGACTAGCTAATCTAAGTAAAACAAAAAAAATGAAGAGGGCATTTCTTGGGAGACGGTCAAATGGCGCGCACTGATCGATTGTCACTAATTAGAACAAGCAGGAAAAAGTTAAAATTTAGTTTTCTATTTTCGGAGTTTCAACTAGTGATCCTCTGTCACTCTGATATAACGGTAGACTTTCGGAAATTGGAAACCTCGCGTTTGCAGAGTATAAATCCTTTCCGCGAATGACGACTCTCGAAACGCGCGCCTTTCGAATACATCCGCATTTCTTTGTTCATCCCACGGAGCGCAATAACGCAGTATGCCATTGCTCATGTTATTACTTTTGTTTTGCATTATGAGAGACTATAGAAATCGTGAGTAATTTGCAATTACTCAAGCTTGCATTTTTTTGCAGCCTTTTTCAAGATAAAGTGTGAAAGCGGGTAAATTTGGCGAATTTGGGGAAGTTCTGGGCCATGATTGAGGAAGCCGTCATATTTAAAGCCCAAAAGAAGCCCAAAAAGTCGGAGAAAGCCCAAAAAAGGCGAAAAAAGCTCAAAAAAACCCAAAAGAGCCGGGATACAGAAACGAACTTTTGGTAGAATTTTGACATTATTTTGACGTGCAGACGACTGAAAATGAAACAAAACACTCGGTTGCGAAATCAACACACATGCCTTAGCGTCAGAACGGAAGGGGTCCGGATCTTTCGGGCTTTTCTGTGCTTTTTGCGGCGAAGTATGACGGGAGCATATTCTTTCAATGGATGCGTTTTTTTTAACGACGCGCTCATTCTTTCTTTCTTGCATAGTGTCGATGAAAAGCTTACAAATTTCTGTAATTGCTTGTGCTCCGTTGTTTTCGCGAATTCCAGAGTTTTGTTTCAACAGAATATGGTGACAAGCAAAGCCGAGTCGGTCTTCAGTAAGATGACGCCGTCGCAAATTGTAAGGTGATTGATTGATTTGATTTGATTCTATTCCAATTTATCATGACGTTTGCGCTTATTTACATTAATGCTGACATCCATGCCCGTAGATGGGAGTGGACGGAGGCATTGCATGCCATTTTTATGAGCACGGGACGGGTACATTGGTAATTTTGGACGCAGCCTGAGTTTCCGAAGTGCTTCAAACGAAAGTAAAGCGAAGTTCAACATAAGTGCTTTTCTCGCGCATTTCACGAAAGAAAAGGCGTCGTATCCGGCAATTTTTGAAGCATATATTGGAGTCTGGGTACTATTCCACATTAGTTAACCCAAAAAATGAAAATCGTGAATTTCGCTGAACTTCGTCTAGAGGAGTTATTTGGTATGCTGAACACGAATATGGGATTTATTTCGTGCGACAGCGCCATCCGGTGGAGTTACGGTAGGATTACGCTAGGGGGGGGGGGTCAAAATCACGGATTTTCCCGAAACTTGGCCCAGAGGGGTTATTCGGCCCACTGATGTCAATCATCACATTGGTTTTGAACCGTAGCGCCGTTTTCTCGGCTCACGGTAGCTACGCGGTAACGGGTACAAAACATAGTTTTGCCTGAAACGGGTGCATGGCGATTCGGACGATCATGAAGCTTTGCACACGACCACCGCTGCGCGCTACACACCCTGCTGCGGCTTTTGCCTAAGCAAAGCACAGAGGAAGATACATTTGCCGATTTGTGATTTTGACCCCTACCGTAAAACTACCGTAACTCCACCGGATGGCGCTGTCGCACGAAGTAAACATCATATTCGTGTTCAGCGTACCAAATAACCTCCCTAGACAAAGTTTTAATGAAATTCACGATTTTCATTTCTTGAGTCAACTAATGTGGAATAGCGCCTGAACCTCGGTACGCCTGAATCTGTACAGATGCTTATGTTATAGATTTGCAAAGGGTGTTTCTCTGTCAACATCTGTTCTTCGTCCCAGCAAATGCTTAATAAACCTATCATAATGCTTGAATGTCTTCCAAATAGGTAATGAATTAGTTTATTTGCCACCTAGTCCGCATCATTGTTGTTTAGGTGAGTGTGCGAACGCTGTTATGGAAAGGCTTGGTGACGTTGCGCGGCTCTTAATACGCATTCTTCGAAAGCTAAACATTTCTTGTTTTGTGTTGTTTCTATCGTTGTAATGTACCATGTTGCTTCAACATTATGTTTGTACGCCTATAGTTTGTATTCTTTGAGATAAGCCTTCCGATCGAACAACAATTTCACAAAGACACTAAGAGCCGCATGCACTAACATCCCTGCGGCGAGGGGAGCGGCGTCCCCAATGATGAAAAAAGCCGCAGCGGCGTCCGCACGCGGTCCCTTCATAATGGGGGACGCCGCTCCCCTCGCCGCAAAAATGTTAGTGCATACGGGCCTAAGTGGTGCACTATGAGAAGAGCGTAAGCTATTTAAATAGGCTTCTTTGAAATGGTTGCATTTTTGTTTGAGTGAGTAAGACTGCTTGAGTTGTAGTGCAGTCGAGCAGCTTGTCAGATACAGTGCCGTTATGCTGCATTTACGGTAGAATTTGCGCGTGAGCAGATAGCTATGGGGAGGACATTAGGTCGCCGAATTTGGAAGAGTCCCGCGCGGATTCCCTGCAGGAACGCATGTCCGCGTATGTACAAGAGTGCGTATTTGTCGCAAATGACCGCGGGGACCGCCCTCTTTCGGCGACCTAATGTCCTCCACCCGATAGCTATCCCTCTCAGCAACCGCACGCACCGGCCGTGTCTACGATGGCGGACGCGCGAAAAGTTGGGGACTTGACCACGACTTCTACAACTGCGATACGTTTGAGAAAAGTGCTTGTCTTATAGCCATTGTGCCTGCAGTTGCGCGTGCAAAATGTCAACGTTCTGGTAGCTATTGTTCAAGCGCGATTACCGCGAGACTTCGGCACCGAAAGGCACTATGATTACCGACAAATCTGCTCGACTGTACATTACCAGGAAATTAGTTGGAAACTCTTTGCGCCAATGCGCAAAAAGTTGTAAAGCTTTTGGGCGTGTCTGCGGCGTGTGCGGCCGAACGGTCAGTTCATAGTCGTTGCTCGTATTTGAAAATCTTGTGCCCAACAGTTGCTGAGATAACTTGTGAATTGAGTGAACTCTGGCTGAAGTCATCCTCACGATCCTTAGCCAACATTTTCAAGAGAAAACGAGTTCTATTCCGCTATTAACACATTGAAGACCAAGGCGTTTCATGGAGCAGTCATCATTTTTGGATAAAATCACGCACAATTCCATCTACAGTACACCTACAGTAACGCTGGAATGCTGACAAAAACACTAGAGGTTGTGTTTAGATCCAGTACAAGTGAAAACTCCCAAAGTGGGTTTAACACAAAATAGTAGCCATCTCAACGACACACATGGTGTGTCAAGCCTTGACACACCATGTATGTCAAGCTGTGACTTTGTGTTAACAGAGAGTTGTAGTGATGACTGCTGCTTTCAAAAAGGTGCGTCAGGGGCATTCTGGCGTTTTTGGGCGCTTTTGAGCGTTCGCTTTTCGCTTCTAAGCGCTTGCGAAGTATGACAGATCCCTTAGACTGATCAGATGGATATGCGCCTTGCTAGGTTACGCGACTGTCACAATCTGGCAGGGTCCCGAAAACTTGCTACTAACTTCCAGATATGTTTAGTTTGCCTAGTGTCATTTGACAAAGAAAGCTTGGAAGGAAATCGCGAAATCGCCTCTAACATTATGGCTAGCACAGTCATGTACAAGTGATGAACATGTTAATGAGGAAGCGACTGGTGAACTCGATTAACCTTCTTACAATGAGGCGTAGTGCACACGTATAGTTCATTGGTTAACGTGCTGACTCTCGTTGGCCAGAGGAGAGTTCTATCATAGCAGGAACAGTGGTTTTGCGATCGACGTCAAATTGCTTTGTGATTACCTCAATCAAGAAGACATGGGAACTGGCGAACCTCACGCCCAAAACATGAGCTTCTCATGAGGTTCGCGAGGTCGCCGCCATGTCTTGTGCCAACATGTGGGGTGGATTACTACGGGCCCTGATGACGAAACACTACTGCTTCGGACCAATAATGAGCAGCTCTTGAAATTGAAATTACAAGAAGGGAAATTTCCTTTTTTTCCCTAAATGGAATTCCTAAATCTCCAAATAATATGGAATATCATTCAAAGATCAGAAACCAGAATTGCGATTATTTTGCAAAAAAATTGAGGGTATCGCTATAAGTCAATGAAAACTAGAGTCACCTTTTCTTCATATTAGGGTGATTTAAAAGTAATGGGGCACCTTGATTTTTTGTTCTTCAAGATCTCTTTCTAATTAGCTATGAACAACCAGCAATTTGAATGCTTTTGTATAAAGTGACCTTCGCAGGTTATCTTGACAGCACCTTGCAGCCTCACAGACATTCCTTCGAGCGGCGCTACAAAGAAATCAGACAGACTTTTCTGAACTTCATCCGAATTTGTGCTGCTGCACCTGAAAGTCCCTCGACAAATGGCATACCGTTCGAAAGAGCTTTCCAAGCTCTTTCTAATGATTACTCGAATATTCAAAAAAATGCCCATTATTTCATACAAAAAAGACACTTTATTCGAAAAAGTGCGGTGTTGACGCAGATTTTCAGACTAAAATTCATGTTTTGGTCCATAGTTTTTTGAAAATGAGAAAAGTCGAAGTAATTTACATATGTATGGGTAGAGCGTAAAAAGCATTATCAGAAAGCAACTGTTAAGGTTGAACATATTTGATTACTTTGATGGAAGAATAAGTAATATGCCTCCTGATACCCAATGCTATATCTTCTTTCTAAAGCTTGGGACCACCGAGCTATCGTGGATTTGGTGACAGTCCCCTCACCCATTATTGCGCAGATATCTTTGATAGGTTCACTTGTTCACTGCGGCGCTGCTGCTCAAAGTTCAAAATTACTTGAAGTGATGAGCTTCAAATTTGAGTGCTTATAAAAATAACGCCACGTGACAGTGCCCAACTATAGAGTTTGACCAAAAGGTTTTGTTATGTACTAACGTCTGCCAAAACTTGGACTTCCAACTAGCTTTATTTGGGAAACTGCATTTATTCTTTAGGTGTCCCATTACTTTTGGATCACCCTAATACAATGGACTGTTCATGAATCATTAGTCATTATTGGTACCCGGGCCAAGATAATCTGGTTTTGTTCTTGATTAGAGTAGAGGAGCTAACATTAGCAATTCATTGCAACATTCACATTTTATTCGAAAAGATCAAACGAGAAAGCGATAATCGCAATTGAGGATGATTTATTCATGATCTTCATTGGTCGGCCGCTTATGACTAGCTTATTACTATCTACGAGGAGAAACTCTACCATAAATGGGAAAAGAGGAAATGCACTGCTTAACCAGTAGTAAACATCTAATCATTTGACGCTGCGATGTTCTCGGTGAAATGCCATCGTCAGGATGAGAGCTCCGGGAGTGGGTTATAACATAACAGTAATGTGGTTACAACTGAAGAAAAAAGAAGCTGAAAATGGTTAGCGCGGGAAGCTTAGTCTCGTAGCTTTCTTCAGACATCATCCCTATCCTATAAATTCCGTTTAGTGTATGAGTTTAGACAAAATGTCATCTTCGCCTGAACGCAAATTAATCGTTATATGTGCGTGATTTCAGTGAATTACCAGAATACTACTAGATGCCTGCATATGTCGGGTGCTTGACACGTGTTGCGCAGGTGCCAAATGACACTGACAGCCGTGAGATTTACAACCGTTCGGATCGAATTTCATGTCGACTTGGTTACGATAGGTGATGATGATGCGACGGGAGAATATCAAAAAGTCTTATACTCGACAAATCAAAAGCAATTTCTGAGCGGGCAAGCATTCAAAAAACCTGACCTTAATGAGCAAGTTACATCAAGATCCATGAGTGCAATTTGCTTATTGGCTGAATTTTTCAGGAAGTTGTGAGAACCAGTTTGAAAGAAATCTCCTTCTTTATCGATAACCTGCCTTTTGAGTGTGTAATTACAAAATCTGGGGACTATTTCGTGTACCTGCACAGAGACTTACCGTTTATTGAAAAGAGCACCGCCATCTCCACTTTCTCCATGACGCATAACATCGAAAACATCTGCGTACTGTACTGGTGATAATGCAGAAGTAATATGTTCGTAAGATTCACTATTTCTTAGGAACAAGATGAGAAATAGTTCGTTTTGGAATCTTTGGAGCAGATGTACATACTTGGGAGAGTGTAACATCTACACGACCTCAAAAAGATGTAAAATGAGACAGTGCTCAAGTATTCGTTGTCTTCACGCGATAAAGATTAGCTACCGCATGTGTTCCTTTACCAGACCGCTGTGTAAGTAATCACCAACAATAACCATACTCCATCGAGAAGCCGCAGTGTACCGATGTTATATAGTGGCTAGAAATTCAACGCGAAGATCTTATCGAATAAGCGCGAATAGCCACTCCCAACTAAAGAAATCGCTCGGCTCGAATCAGTACGTTAAGTACGATTTCTGTTTTTGGGATTTCACTCAAGTCCTTCGCAAGGAAAATTTGCTTTTTCTTGTTTCTTTTCTTTTTTGCAATGTATTGTTCGGGGAGTTCTACTCGTTTTTACACCTCAACTCTTAGATTTAAGAAAGAGCTCTGTTTAATGTTTGATTCAAAGAAAACAAGGCAAGTGTGGAAACTCTCTGCTTTCTCTCCATTCTATGCACAATCAGATGAATTTTCTGAAAACATGGTTGTGGCTTGCTGAGAACTTGTGCTACATATGTAGCGCTCAACGAGATACATTTTGGAAAAAGAACTTGGGCCTGAAAGTTTCTTAGTACAAACATAACCTCTTGTTATATTCCTTACGCTTTAAAAAGCGGATGTGATTACGAATCCTTCGTTACATGTCTAAAGACTGTAATTAGTATAGAAAAATGAAAAATTTCTGTTTTCTATAGCGAAAAGAATAAATCCCGAAAATCCTTCATTTGCCACAAGAGATTGTGAATCAGTGGGCTCTTTCATTTCTTTTTGGAAAATTTTCTAACAATAAGAGGTTCATTTGCGAGAGCTGAGAATAGTTACTACGCTGGCCGATTTCTACAGAATAAGTCGAGTCTGAGTCCTCACTGCATACCAGACTGATTTGTGAATTTGTAGAAGAAATTTGCAAAATTAGTGCTTCGCAGTTTTTGTAACTAAAATCTTTTTCGCAGTTGCGGATAATTATTAGATATGCATCAAAATGCAAAGACTTGAAGAACGTGACACATTTCACGGTTCAAATTCATTAAAACCCCTCGCGGAGTCTTATTTCCCACATAAATATTCTTAAATAAGGAGTTGAAAGTATTAACTAAATAATTTTGCTCATGGCACTTACAGCACAGAAACATCGAACACATTATTCAAAAAGTATTAAAGATAGACGCTTACATTCATGGGAACCCCTATCTTTCTTGTCTTGATGTTCATTTTTTGCTGATCAGGCATCCGAGAAAAAAAATTCAGTGAAAATTAATAGAAAATCCGCAAGATGGCCAACGGATTACGGACAGTGTGCATATCGTGTGAACTCTCACGATCTAGATAAGGAAATGACTTCTGCACATTTCGTGGAGGCAAATATACAGCTTTGATGAATGGAACACTACTAGAAATTTTGCTACACTTTTTTCGGATTAATGGATTTCAATTCAGATTCAGAGTCTCTACTTTTGCGGTATGTAGTTTATTAGTTTACATGGCAATGTTATTATCCAATACTAATTGCTAAGAATATTGATATTAGCGGGTAGGCAACGTAATATCTCTGCCTCTTCGCCATATATGCCTCTTCGCTCTTTTGCATAACTTCCGTTTTCATGGCAAGGAGTACATACAAGCGTAGCATTTTTGGAAGAAAGCCAGTTGAAAAGCTAAAATTTCCAATTCCTACTTCAGGCTGATCAGACAATCTCCAGCTCACATCACCATTATTCATCGAATTAGCGCTGCACAGCTGAAACTCACGGTCGCGTTGGGATCAAAGCGGCCTACCTTTGCTGCGCTCGTTTATGGTACTCAGCGGTGTCGTTACTTCAATGTGATTTATGTGATTGTGCAATCAATTCCTTTAGTCTTCTACGCCTTTTTGAGGGGCAGGAACTCTCTGCACGATTCAGCATGATCACGGTTCTTTATCCAAATTAATCAGATTTGATCCTGCTCCCTACTGGCAAGCACAAGCATTTTCAATAAGCAGATGCACCTCATAAGTGATCCCGCATTTGGTTAAACTTTTTGCTTCGCGATGTTTATGCGATGCAGTGCGCTTTGATTTATTGTTATGACACGTGCCTGGAAGAAAATTGTCATTGAGCGCATGGACATCCCGCAAACGCATAAACCGCAACAAAGAAGGATGTCAGCAAATTTTTATGCGCAGCTTGATGCTCATAAAAGCTTGATCAGACCAGCTGATTGTGTCATCGAAAGAATAGTTGAGAAAACAGGGAGTGATATAGTGCCTCTGCCATAAAAGTTGCTGCGGGAGTATTTAGTATCCTCTAAGTTCTGAAAGTCTGACATTTTTCGAATTTTCAAAAGCTCAGCGAAGTTGCAATTATGGATGCCCTGAAAACTGAGATTTTCACATAGAAAATTTCAAAGTAACCCTTTCGTCGACTATTGGGACAAACCGGGAGGAGAGGCACCTTGTATTTCTCAGTGGACCGTGACTATCTTAATTCTCTGATAACTCTATTCTTGCAAAAATTTGTATCTTACACAATTCTTCTTAATAGGAATGTGCATTGATTTTTTGTCTTCTCTGAGCCAGAGTAAAGCAGAACATGAAGATGAACTTGTGCGAATGAACATATACCGAAATGAAAACAGGAATGATATCCACGAAAGTCCATAATGGAGGAAAATGGACTTCCAAACCCCATTTTATTCGTTCGCGGTAGCAATTGGTCAGAATCTGCTTTCGCTAGCGTTATCCAAAAATTTTTATCTCATCGCAACCACGATGCAAAGCGGTGTGATGAAAATGATTCAACCCTACTTGAGCTCCCGCTTGCGAAAGAATCATGCGAAAAGTCCATTTACAATGGGGCAAAATGGGATTTACCTCCATCTTAAATGGACTTAAAAGCCCAATTTACTCTCAGCAGCAAGGTAAGCTGGGACTAAGCCTATTTTTGACCTTTCTGCACCTTTTTAAATAAGATTTTTTGAGAGTGTGTTCCTTAGCGCATTCTAAGGTAGCAAGTAAGTAGAAAAAGTTTCATATCTTTTATGAAGTCTGAAATAAATGGTTCTTTCTAAACCCCTACAAACGCCATAAAAATCATGGAAGAAGGTTAAATTCACCAAAATATTCGCTAACAAACTCAAATACTTCCAAATATCAGGTCGATGCGAAAGTTCCTATGTAAATCAAATAAAGTTTGTGAACTCTCAAATCATCAACCAAAACTAAATTCATAATCTGTACTTGAAAATAAAAATACGTTTGCGTTTTGATATAATTACTCAGAAGCTATCTTGACTAATCTTGCAGAACCGAACCTCAAAGACGGCATTTTAAACGCGATTTTGAGTTTGTTAATGAAGTGCCGCTAGCTAGCAAGAAAAATTGTAAAAAATTTCTTTAGCAATAGTCCATACATTCAACTACTTAGAAATATAAAAATTAGTGCTGAAAGACAAAGAAGAGCTAAAGTAGTCATTTGCGAATTCATTTTTGTAATTACTTTTTTCCAAATTGGAAAAACTAAGATTTGCACTACTGCAAATTCTTAGTTTTTCCAATTTGGAAAAAAATCTTTGGGTTGTAGTGTAGTAGAAGTTTTCTTATAAGATAATCATTTTGATTCACAAATTGCAGTGCGAGTCCAGCCAAAGTTTGCTTTCTGCAGAAAGCTCTCCATACGAATTTGATCCAATGCAGAAAACAGAAGTCTTGAAATGCGAAGGCCCGGACATGAATTTTAGGTTTGGGAGTAATTTAGATACATAGTCATCGATAATAAATGGTATTTTATGGGGTGTAACGAAGTGGGAAAGAATAGAATATCAACGTAACTGATATTGTAATGTTAGGTCAGCCTAGTCAGATATCGACCACTTGATGGAAATGAGTTTGCAAGAGTGATCAAACAGGTTGAGACAAGTTGCGGAAAGGTTTGTTGAAGCCTTTTTGTATCTTATGAATGGATTCGCGGATGCGATATCTTATCGCACCGCATAAACTAAGTCCATTTTATTCGCACGAAAAGCCCATTTCGCGGGGACTTCCGCGGATATCAATCCAGGATTTGTGTTTCATCTTTCATCTCTTAGAGTTAGAGGAATGCTGGAGGTGAATAAATAACTTTATAGTTTGCAGCGATAATCTGTTAGGTTGAAAAAAAAAACCGTAGGGTGGAGGACAAAAAGTGCACTCGGTCACTTTTTGAAGACCACTAATTCAGAAAACATATTTTTTGACCTCCACAATCGGCTCTTTGCTGCAAGAAAGCCATCCATTTCCTCACACATATGGTAGGCATTTTCTTCATAGAAATTGAAGAAATAGTTGAAATTTTGAAATTTTACCCTTAGCGATTCTGGAGTTCTTCCATACAGAATTGGAAACTTACCTCTAAAGCTACATTCTATTCTCTTGCAAATTTTGCTGCACTATAAGCTAGAGTACGAGCTTCTCCTTACACGATAGCTGAAAGGAGCCTTCACGAAGAAAGGGCCCAAGTGCGAAAAACTCATGAACACTGCAAGTTCATTTCCAGTTGTAAATTCTTTCTGCTATAAATGGTAAGATGCACATCAATAAAAGCAGGCAAGGACGAAAGCTTAGGTTATATTTTTCGATATTCAATCGTAGAAATTGTTTAAAAATTAGCACCGAAATTAGATCAATAATTTGTTATTAAAAAAAATGAAAAATGTTGTTTAACATATCGCGTTATGACCATCATCACGTTTAGAATATCACGGTCAATCTCCCATTGAGTAGAATGAATGCTAGATTCTGCATTACCCGTTTATCAATCGCCTTGCCATAGGCCAACTGCGATACCTTTTTTGTCTTCCCGGAGCTTATGTATTTATATTGATCACCAATCATCGTAGGATTACAGTCGCCCAGACCATCCCTTTTTTAGCGTTTATTATGATTGACCTAACAAGCAAATAGGAAAATCTGGCGGCAGTGCAATAAGATGTTCGTCGTGGGCTCCGATTATTGTATCGCCATAAGTTGCCTGCAGAGTTAGTTTATTTGGATAACTGGTGATTTCCAAGGCTTACAATGCTTACGGAGTAGTGCATGAAGCTGCGATTTGCGAGCTGTGAAAGTCACATGTCATGGTCATGTTATCTAACATCCGATAATAAACTTCTTTCTATCATCATAAAGACTCTAATGAAGTTAGTCTAGCTCTCTCCTCGTCCATGGGAAACACTCGATACAGTCACAACACTGTGTCACACAAAGGAAGCGCCGAAGGTCGCGTAAGCCCCCATGGGAAACGTGATAACATAATAATATTCTCGGATCTCTTCCATGTAGGGACTAGTCCCCCTATGCAGGATCCTACTAGCTACTGGCGATACAAAAACTATATGTTTGTCTTTGTCAGTTAAGGCATTAAAAGCTTAGTTCTAGTAAATAGCATTTTCCTTTCAAAAGTTTTATGTCTTCGTCGGTACCAAAAGCTCTTCATCTAATGAAGCTGCAATTACATGCACAATTTGTCAGAATGACGGAAAAAGCCTTTAAAATGAATTAATAGTACCCAACGAATTAATAGTAGCCAACCGCTTCAAAATCGTTCGAATGACTTGTTCTTACTCATAAGTGGTTAGAATAACTAGATAGAAAATTGGGGTAGGGCTTGCGAAAATACTGAATGCATTTCAAAAACTCCGTTAAAGAGCAATAACAACGCCAGAACCATTCATTCCTTTGGATTATTGTCCACCCTCCCCTTCAAAAAAGGCTCTCAAACTTGGAGTTGCGGGTTTTCTGAGCTAATCAAAATGGGGACTTCTAGTCGCTACGCTCAACATGAAGACTACGGTAAGGGAGGAGTGGGGGCGGAGCTTAGCTAAGTGGGAGGAGCCACTTCCTGCGGGGCGGAAGCCACCAGCTGCTCACTGCTTCCAGCTGCAACCAGTTTACTCGGTATCTGCATCTATTCTCCGTATCAGATTTGTAACCCGCATCATCTGAAATAATCCTTCGCTCTGCTTTCTTTAAACTCCTTGAAAAATACAACTTATGCACAAGTTTGCGAAAGATTTGCAATATTCTAGATGCTTGTCCTGCCGAGTGATAGTGGTTACAATTCACCATGTGATGGAATTGGGCCGTCATCGCTATATTTACCATCAGAAAAATTTTTAAAACCTGATATCAAGTCCGAAGCACGTCGAAAGCTGCGATTTGAGTCACACACATATTCGAACTCAGGTAAGTCATACTTTTGGGTCCTTCGCCATATAGAGCTCTTTTTTAGTCCTGGATGTGCTAAGTTTTCACACGCTTATCATTCAAAATCATGTCGTCTTACACTCAGGATTTTCTGAACATTGAGCATCCAAATATCACAAAAGTCTTATAAAAGCTGAAAAAATGTTTTATTGTTGCTCCTAATGCCTGTGTCTATGAACTTCGAGCTTTTTTTCGTCCAGGGTGTTTCACTCCTTCCAAATCAAGCAAACGTTCACGAGAAATCGCTCGACTACTCATTCAGATGTGTGATTTGTTCGAAAAGGAGTTTGCAGAAACTAAAGAAATAGCAAGGGTTTGTTTTCTTCTCTATCACGTACTAAGCCTTCATCCTTCTCCTTGCACTTGCTTTTTTGCAAGGAGGAATTTGCCCTGCCTTAAAATAATGATTTCAGACTTTCACATGGACAGCCTCCATATTTCGACTTATCGGATTTTGAATAGATATGCAATAATCTCCATCTGTGATCTCAACCTCATAGTCTGCAATAAGCTTCATATGTTTATTTGAATAAATAAAAGTATCAAATCTCGTGTGAGTTAATCGATAAAAATGCTGCTGTTCAGTGTTTAGGCGAACAAACCATAATAATGAAGTATGCATTTTTTGGAGATAAGCATGGAGTTGTTCAGCTTAAGATTTTTGAAGTAGTAATGCAGCGAAAATTTATCCTTCCTTCACTGCTAAGTACTGTGAACTTGTCATGCGGTCTTCCAGCTTTCACGACTAATATTTTTTGAATGGAGAATTACATATTGCACTAGACAGCGGAAATGATTGAGAAGCTGTGCCAAAGGCTGTTGATTAAGTTAATTTCAAAGCAACTTTGTAACGATTTAGCGACACAGCTCGCAAAAGACATGAAGGAACGAGGAACGCTCTTTCTAGAGTTAAAACAAGAAAAAAATGCAATTTGGGATGATTCAAAGATTATCCTAATTCGCAACAGCTAGCTTATTCAGATTATCATGGTCGACATAAGAAAAGCTCCAACACAAACGGTAAAGCAGAAATGCTTTGTTCTATATCAAGGAAATAAAGGGCAATGAAGAAGGAAAGAACTAAAAGATATGGCCATCATCCCTAGTCGTATCGCAATTCTCATTTCAGACAGGACATTATTCCGACGCCGAAATGAGCTTTTTTTAACGAGAATTCTCAAACCAGTACCATGGATATATCTGCGAGCACTGAAGCAAATAAAATTGGAGCTAAAACATGAAAATGAATTCAATGTTCAAACACTCATTATCAAAGTTTAGATATATATACCTTCCTCCATTCACTAGACCTTCCCTTATAGCAATGGCATGGAAGCTACCCACTCATTAACAAATCCCCTTATTAGCTCTCGTTGTTTGCGCAATGACTGCACTGCGCACACTTCCTGCCTAATTGACAACTGCCACCTGCACAATGTTGAGATCATTAGCTAAGGAATCATGAGAGGTTATGGGTCGGAGAAATTCATTTCTCGAAGCTTTCAGAATGAACAAGCTGTGCCAATTTTTGAAGTTCACTTCCGAGAGAAGTTGTGAAGTTGATAGGCGGTGTAAGTAGCGGATCAGCACTTTTGCTGAGTCCATAAGAAAACCTATCTCGCGTGTTAAAACGCAATATATAATTCTAGTAGATTAATAGAGCGCTAAATACCTGCATATGTCTGGTACAAGAGCACGTGTTGCGCAGGTGCCAAATGGCACTGACAGCCGTGAGATTTACAGCTGTTTGGGTCAAATTTCTATGTCATCTCGATTACGGTGAATAAGAGCATTGATGAACCGAGCAAAGTAATTGAGCTGAGAAACATAAGGGTTTTATGGTTTTGATTTTTCTGATACTGGGAATGTGGGGATGTTGGAATCATTTTCTAGTACGATATACCATGAAGAAAAAAGCTGAGACACTTTTCAATGTCTTTATGCTGTCAATCAGTTACCGGATATTTGTACTGCACCGCTCAAAAATGGTAGCAACAATATCAGTGCACCGTGATAGAAAGAAGAAGAAGTTCAACGTAGTGCAATTCTTTTGAATTGAAGTCTTTTTGTTCTTTTTTGCAAAAACTGCGGACATACCCGAAAAATCATCGTGGAGAGAAATAAACGTCGTAGCATGTTAATTCATCTAATATGCAGATACCAACCGCACGTTATCAAACTTCTAGTTTACAACTCATTATGCTATGCTGTGTCCACGATTTGATGACAAAAGGGACTAACAATTTATAGGGCTCTGCATGATCGCGGGAGTCGGTGAGGTTGCGGCCATTGTCGGCGCATTGAACCTTCTCGGTTTTCGTTTTCCTTTCAAGCACTTTTCTGCTATCAAATGTTAGCTTTCAATCACTTGAAGCGATGCTGGAAAGTGCGGGGTTGTTCGAGTGGGGGCCTTCCGGCATCCTGCGTGCGCAAATGGTCGCAAACTCGCCGACTCTCGCGATCATGCAGGGCCCTATAACTCTGTAGTAGCCCTTACTGCATCATGCCACGCCATTTCGAAAACCTCTTGAATAATACATGCAAATGCTACTGGTGCCAGCTTTCACCCAGTAAGATAAATGAGTCAGCGCAATCTGGTATGAATAACTCGTGCTTGACTGGCTTTGTCGGTACGTTCGAACAGAAGCTCCAGATATCATGACATTAGTTAGGCGAGAGGCAATTTAGCTTATTTGTCGTGACAGAGAAAATCTTGGGAGCAGGAAAATGGCAAGGAGACGCAATAGTCACAGAAGGTAATTATCCTCGACTACTACGTGTTCCAGTTCTACTGAAAGGGACAGCGTGCTTCTGCTAAAAAACCTTTCGTGAGGAAATCAACACTACACCCAGACTCAAAATTATTGAGATCGTTATCAAGATTCACTGGCACCATTATCGGTCTGATATCGGTGGAATCTCTATCGTGAGCAAAATTCTGAAAAATAAGATTGCCGTCCCAACAGGTGTTGGTAAGCTACCAGCTAGGAAGTGCGCTGTGCACACCCTTATGCAAACAATGTGAGCTAATGTTGGATGGTGATTACCCAGTGTGGTGTCAGGTCATTAATCGGGTGGTTTGTTTGGTTACGTGTGATGACTTATAGGGACAACGTCAACATGTGTTGGGCTAGAAGCAGTGCTAACGAGTAGTTGGTGCTAGGGTGAAAATAATTCGTTAGGAAGATTGGAAAAGCAGATGAAAAGTGATTGTAGCAAAACTTGGCATACTTTCAGTTGGCCAATATTTTCTGAATCTTGCCAGAGTGATTTCTTTTTGCCCTTTCTGACGCGTCCTGTCGCATCATCATTAATCATCAAATTAGTTCACCAAACAAATGCCGAAGCTGTCACTTCGATGATATGGCCATCTAGAGACCAGTAGATTTGCCCTCTTGATGTACAAGATTTCAGATGTCAGCATACATTTACTAGCCAGCTAGGCTTGAGAGGAATGACAAAGAAGGTTGAACAGTCCGCGCACTGAAATTAGCATGAATGTGATCATGATTGATGTCGGTAACTTTCAAGCATTCCACCAATAAGATAATGAAATGCAGTTAAGACTAGTCAATGGCAGCTCCAAGACACCTCAATGTCAATTTTTTCACGTTTGATTGATGCGACGTTTCAGGACTCTGTGTTTCTAGATGAGTGGGAGGAAACGGTACTAGACGTGATAAAACACTTTTTTAATTTTTCATTACGGTGAAAGACTTGTAATGAAAGCATATAGTCAATTATTTCTAATAATGCCATACTATCAGGTTGGACTCAGATTCACCTAATTCACCTCTCCGCCCACTCAGGGACTCGCGCCGTGCGGGCGGCCAATGACGACCTTACAATCGCTCGTTGGTGTGTGCGATCGTACGGTCGTCAAGGGCCGTTGGCACGGTTAACATGGAGCGCTCGCACGGTCTCTAATGTTCGCCGTTTGCGCGGAGAAAGTCGACCTCTCGCTTGCTCTTGGAGTAGATGTGTTTGCGATATCTTGACCACTTTTCTTGGGTAGATCAATCCTTTGCACATTTTAGGAACACGGATCGATGCTCGCAGCATTGCCAAACTTTTCGTGGGGAAGCCCTCACCGTCACTCTTAATGACTGTAGCCTCACACACGTCCATTCCAGCCTTGCTGGTAAAAGAAAATGTTGATAACACGATGTGTCAACGCTTAGCCAGCCTAGACACTGTGTCGTATCTCACACAGGTACCGTTTACGCTTACAATGTGTGAAAATAGTGAGCAGAAAATAGAGGTCACTGTTGGCCGCTTGCACGGCAACATGTATTGCCGACCGATAAGACGGACGCATTGCTGGCCGCTCGCTCGAGCAATTGTATTGCGTACCGATTGCGCGGCGACATTGCCTGCCGCTTGTACGATCAAGTGATTGCTGGCCGATCGTGCGGACGCATTGCCTGCCGCTTGCACGGTCGATTTTATTGCGTGCCGATCGAACGGAAAGACTGTCTTCCGCTTGCACGGCATTTTTATTGTTGACCGCACGCACGGTACATCAAAAACTATGCAGTGCGCTCAGGCGGAGGAGCTTTAATGAGGACCGCCCGCACGGCGCGAATCCCTGAGCAGTGGCGTATCGAGGGTCCCCTTCCACGAGAATAGGTCGCGTAATTTTTGAAAGTTACTTAAATGTGTTATAAAAATGTGCAAGCAACTTATTTTTACCTGTAAATAATTAAATTTATTAGGTTGTCAAGAAAATAATGTCGTTTTTCATTTGCTTGCTTTAAGAAAGCAACCAGACTCCACCCAACAAAAGATAAGGGGCACTTTTCGATAGAGCCAAGCAAGCTCTACAAGATGGCATCCATTATTTTGCGCCAAGCTCGATACACGGAGATCGAACTTAAAATCTAAAGATTTCCAAATGCCCAAAAAAACGAAAAAAAAATCAGATCTTCGTCCAAATAATTTCTACGGCTCCAACTCGTACACTTCAATACTTTCAATATCTGATATCCATATGTGCAGTTGCTGGATTTTTTCCATGACTAGGAACTGAGAAAACGAAACTTTCCTTGATATTCTCAAAGCAATGTTGAGCTGTTCTTGCATATGTAATTCTATACTACAAACCTACTCAAGCGTATCTGTAGATTTTCAGCCAATTCCAAGCGGTAGTTTTCGAAAAATATCGAATTCAATTTTTTTCTTTTCAGTTTCAGTGCTAAAATCGACATTTCTCGAAAAGTACGGCTCGGAATAGGCTGAAAATCTACAGTTATGCTTACCTAGACTTGTAGTATAGAACTACATATGCAAAAACGGCTCAGCATTGCTTTGAGAAAATCAGGGGAATTTTTGTTTTCTCAGTTTCTAGTCAATGAAAAAATACGGCAATCGCACATATGGATATCAGATATCGATAATATTGATGTGAGCGAGTGGGAGGTCCGTAGAAATTATTTGGACGAAGATCTGATTTTTTTCGATTTTTTGGGCATTTGGAAATCTTTAGATTTTGAGTTCGAACTTTCAGTGGATCGAGCATGGCGCAAAGACATGAGTGCCTTCTTGTAGAGCTTGCTTTGCTCTATCGAACAGTACCCCTTATTTTTTGTTGGATTGAGTCTGTTTGCTTTGTTGAAGCAAGCAAATAAAAAACGACATTATTTTCTTGACAGCCATATTTTTTTTCTAATATTTCTAAAAAAACTTTTGAAAATTTAAATCAGCCTTATTCCTTGTCTAATACTGAGATTCGCACATTTGGTAAGTCCAAAAAGATTTTATGCATCCTTGCCTAATACTACATTGTTATGGTGTTTTAGATCATAGCTGTTAATTTGCGCATATGACTGGTCTATGTAATAACAAAGAGAACTCTCACTAGGTGAGATATCAATGCAAACCAGGCAAGCGTTCGCTTCTTCTCAATTACGGTATTGACATTAGGAAGTACGCGTGCATTAGTTAGATAGCTGCTAATTATAAAAAAAATTTGCAGAGGTGTCATATTAAGGCTACAAATTGGCAGCCATCTTAGGACAGGTCACAGAGGTCATGTGAATATGATCTAACTTGCATAGGTTGTTCAGATAGGTCATACGTATAAGCATCGCTACCGTAATCGAAGCTTGTGGCATAAATTTAGTTGAGGTGCTATGAACTTGCAGATTTTTCATGGGGACAGGGATTTGCTAATTTTTTAGTTACTAAATGGACGATTGCTTAATACATTGAGCTTACATCAGGATCTCACGAACCTCATCTCGAGACTTGATAGACGCCATAACTGTTCAAACAAAGGATCCGTTACTGAAGGTCGCAGGTCATGTGAAAGACAACTGTGATAGGCTCTTTTATGTGAGGGTCCTCGTTCGCTCATGCAGATGGCCCTGGTATTATGCGGACATAATAATAGGCCAAAAAGCGTTGCTTTTGCTTTTGTCATTGGAACCGCGAAATTGATGGGAATAGGTGCAATTCTACAAATAAGGTATCCTACGAGGAGCAGAAGCCTCATACAGCGAATATACGTTTGATAGAAACTGTGCTACTTTTGTAAAAACAATACAAACAGAAACTGGTACAGGTCACGAACATTTGGAGATACAGTCGGCATCGTGCCTGTACAATGCAAAAATTTATCAAACTTCTAGTAATAAGTTTGTAAAAGCTTCTACTAATTTCGTCCACCTTCAAAGCTATTATTCCTTGCTTTTATCACTCGATTACAGTAGCCCGTTGATTGCCACAGTCACATCTTTCGCAAGAGATCAAACGACGAAGCGACAACTGCAATTGAGGATGATTCGCCGATTATCCTCATTGGGAACGGCTATCTATAATCATGTTATTACGCTCGACTAGGAGAAGCTCCACCTCAAACGGGAGCCGATGAAATGAGAGAAGCACTGCTCAATCACCAGTAAACATCTAACCATCTGACGGTTGCGGTGTTTTCTGGCTGCATCGGCGCTTTTGCAAAAGAGAATAGCTTAAAAGTGAACTACTGGAAGGGATGTAGAAGGGCTACAAACAAATACGGAATGGTTACTACGCCTGAACTTAATGTACCTACATTACCAGGCGTTTAAAGAAAACGAAGGTTGCGTCTTTTTGACATGGGACACCAGTGTCTCCATCAGAGCTTCATAAGCTAATAGTATAAAGATTCTAGATATTCTGACGATTTTTGTCATTTCGTTCAGAAAGTCAAGAGAGTGATTGGCTGTCAGAGTACGATGATTAAACAAGAGCCACATTTCACAAAAAGTTGTGCAAAAATGGACATATGCACTGAACGGGAGCGTGCAGTGTGTGATTGACGCGATTCATTGATCCATTCAGGATTGACACGTTCCGGACCGCGAAATCGCGCGCGGCGAAATAGAGTGTACTTTCAGCCGTTGGTCTACAAAGGGACTTTATTTCGTAGCCTGTGGGCCACATCCGTAATCACATGTCAGTACACTCCATACCCAAAGTTCTGAATGAATTTGAAGTGTTTGAATTTTGTCGCTTGAGAGGGACTTTTGTGCTTTCTCGAAAGATAGGAGTAAGAACTCAGTTTCTAATAGTATCCAAAAGTATCTATGTTGTACACGGTAAACATCATTATTGATACTAGGATTTTTCTCTTTGAAATCGAAACAAAGAAACGTTGCGACGTCGCACGCGTCGTCCGCGTTGCCGCACTTGGTTGCAACTGATCTTCGATTTGTCCCTATCCCCTAAACAAATATCAGCGGCACAGCTCTACAAAGTTATTTGAAAAGTAGGAGCCTAGGCCTTTGACTTCATAACCTTGCGCTCAAAGAAAACCTCCTGTAAACGTAAAAAAATCCTTCGAAGCGGCGTGCTGCACCTGTGCAGCACCGGTCCGAAACGTGTTAAGTTTGTTCCTTGGTTAAGCTAGAGTGAGTCCTGAAAATCGAGATATTTCGCTTTCATATTCTATACACTGGGGCACAAATGGTTATCTTTATTCACATGCAAATTGATCGCACGTGTGCTCGTAATAGAGCGTTAAATATCTGCTTATGTCTGGTACTAATTGAGACGTGTTGCGCAGGTGCCAAATGGCACTAACAGCAGTGAGATTTACAGCCTTTCGGATCGAATTTCATGTCGACTTGATTACGGTAGATGATGATGATGGGATGAGAAAGCTTGAAAGGGAACTGGAAGTGATGCCTGAAGAAAACTCTCGGGAAAGTGAGCGTTGTAAAGGTTTGCTGGATATGTACACCCATTCTTCTATCATTTGGAATTTGGAAAAATGAACATTCAAGCTTGGATAATTGCATTTCTTACTAATGGTCGCCAGTTATACGTCGATAAATTTTTGATGAACTTTAGACATATCTCGCTATAGAGACCTCTGTGTGATGCTAACTTAAATAACTATTCAAGATTCAGTAACTATTCAAGTTATAAACTTCTTCTGCTTATCTCAGGTCAAAATTTAGAACGCGTGTGAGTACAAAATGTGTTTTCCGCGTCAAGATCATTCGAGCATTTACATTGTGGACCATATTAAGCCAAGGAGCTGAAACCCTTAATTATAAGTATCGTGTGTCACAAATTCTCCGAATGCAACCCTAAATTCAGGATATGAAGCTATGTACCTGCTAGCTACTATGGATCAATTGCAAAGGTTATCAAAGATTTGGTACATTCGAAAACATCTGTAAAAGTTCGTGGGTTTATTTTTGGAGCGGTTGTGCAGATTCGTGAGAGTCTCTAACAATAACATGGCGTCAGACAAGGGCTACCGATGCTTCTCTTTACCATACCGCTATGCAAATAACCATTGGAACAATAACATATTCTCATGAGGAAGCCGCGGTTAAGAGGGCGAACAACAGAAATTGGTCTAGAGGATAAATCTCATGGGAAAGCATCAATTTTCTAGCAATTTTTTTCATTTGGCGTTCAACATAAATCATACAGTCTTGCTCCAAACGTCACTTGCCCAAGGGTCCTCAGAGACAAAATCTGCTTTTACTACTATAGCGGAAAGCATGCAGAGCAAATTGAGGCCTTATATGTTTTGGATTAGTTACTCAAGAATTTTATTCACGAGCACAAATTACTCAATTTGCATGTTTCTCAACAGATTTTATGGCTCGAGCATGCAGGATTGGAGTAACAGTCTTGATAGCGTTATATGCAAAAGAAACACTGCGTTCACTTCAGTGAATATGGTTTTAGCGCTTGACTGGCATGGCTGGAGAAAATCCCATTTATGAACAAATTTTCATTGCACTACTTTTTTACATTTGTATTGGTATAGTGAGTAAAGGAATGGTTTCAGTGATTTGTCTAACTTCTAGCTGTAGTTAGACACACTGCAGCATCAAAACAGTGACATATAGAAAAACATCCACAAAAAATGTTACGAGAGTTTCATGGGATTTCTCAAATCAGGTGAGGTATCATCTGCTCAACCTGAGAGATTACGGTAGAAAAATGAGGAGGACATGGCTTCAATAATGGAACGTGGCCTCACGCCACTATTTCTCTCACTTGGAAAGAGAGGAGCTAGTTGCATTTTGAGGATAGAATACCCCCCCCCAGGTGGTTACTGCTTTCAAGTGCATGTTCTGCAACCACTTCGAAACTTTACTCACTTCGAATTGCTTACGATGATTATTTGCTTACCCACATTTTCGTAAAAGCTTTAGTGTGCCGCTCATTTCCCTTCAATATTTCATGTGCTAATCCGCATGCAAGCTGGAGTGCAGGTGAACTTTAGTTTGATTCGCTGTTATTTTGCAACAGTTTTTCTTCTTTCTCCTTGTAGGGGACTCATCTCGCTCTCATGTTTTGGGTAAATTTACTTCATTCTTGTGCATTTCCGATTACATCTTCCGGATTAAGGCTTATGTTGGAAGTATAAGTTCAAAATGCCTGACCCAAATTGTTTCTCTCTTGTTTGTAATTGTCAATCACTCAAACTCACTCTCATTCAGGATATATGTTTCACTTCTTCCAAAATGAGCATATCACAGGAAATTGCTCAGCGTACAGCCGTGCGATTTGTTTGACAAGGAGTTTGCAGAATCTGGTGGTGAGACAAAGGTTCGCGGTCATGCTTCGCCAGGGCTCGGCACGAGGTGGCTAGTTGAAAATGCGAAAAACGAAGTCCCTCTTGACTTTTTCGAATTTTTACGAAGTCTCCTTTGACCCTAGACCAGGGCTCGGCACGAGGTGGCGTCCCGAAATTGCAAAAAAATGAAGCCTCTATGACTTCAATGAAATTACGACATCCGCCACGAGATATTCGAAGAGAAAATACATGAAAAGAAACGAAACAAAGCAACAGGAGGAAAAAAAACGAAAAAGAATAATCGAACACACGCGATGACATTCATATTCTCCGGATTAGCGGCATGATCTATCCATCGTGCAGCAATATGCGTCTAGAGCAGCCTTTCCGCCGCCGCTCAAAATTTTCAAGGGGCTATAACTAAGCGGGGAGAAGGGGGTTTGAGGCGGTTTAGGAACCAGTTTGTAGGGTTTGGGATGTTGATGAAAAGTATGTAAAGAAAGTAGAAAAATTATGTGAGGGAGGAAAAATTTATGACTTTTTCTTTCCTAAGCCACCTCAGGTGGCTATGCAGGTGGCTTCAAAGCCACCTAACTCCGAAAAAAGTTGAGCACGCCTTTAGTTCACATAATTTTTTTCATAATTTTTCATACTTAGTCCTAACTCCCCATTGCCCATCTACACACCTATTTTGGTGTCATTTCATGTTCACTTCGCTGTAAACAAACCCTTTGTTTATTTGCTGGCGGCATGCCGGCAGCGTGCCGGCCGCAGATCGAAAGACAGCGTTATGCTCTTCCGCAAAAACGATATCCCCTTTGTTTTCTTCCCAAAAACGATATCCAGCTTGCTTGCTAAGCCACCTGTGCCGTGCCCTGTGCTTCGCTATTACCACAAATATTCATTCCGTATTCTTAGATCAATAATGCTTCCACAATTTCACATGGAAAGCCTCTTTATTGCTACTGATCGGACGCTGAAATATATGCTACAGTCCTCTATCTGTGATCTCAACCTCATCTCCGATCTGTCACGATACGTTTTGGTGCATAAATGCTTATTATGATTACTTTAGTTGTGGAACTATTGCTGAAAAAAAATCAAACATAAGAAATTCCAAGGTTTACATAATTCTACGGTGCCCACCTGTTTAATCTTTCAGCCTTTACCAGCTTAGCCACAAACATGATTTGTTAATTAACTCAAGTGTCGCGACCATAGCACTCATCTCTATAACTCCTATTAGCTCTGGTTGTTTGCACAATGATTGCCTTACGCAGACTTCCTGCACAATTGCCACCTGCACATTGTCGAGGAGCTTATTCTTATTCTTATGGGATCATGAACACAGACATGAAGATACATCTGACAATGAGTGCCCTCATAGCTTCAAAAAATGGACAAGCGACTTCATTTCAGTTTACCTTATATAGAGCTGGGTGCTTGAAATTTACTGTCCAATGTGGCATAACTAGCAGAACAGCACTTTTGCCAGGTTTTTCAAAGAAAATCTTTTTTTTAGCAAGCGTGTTAACGGATAATTTACGTGTAAATGCTGCGGAGTATAATGTTAACTGCTTACATACGTTCTGCACTAACTGGCTCGTGTTGCGCAGGTGCCAAATGACACTGACAGTCGAGAAGATTACAGCCGTTCGGATCGCATTTCCATGTTGTACGATGTGCCGGAGAATAATGCACAGTGAAATAGTTATTTGGCTAAACTGATTTCACATATTTATAATATTTGGTGGATCGAAATTACGAGGAAGTTTAGCACTGAAAGATCAGAAATGCAAAGCAACTATAGCGATATTTGAATTTGCTTAGTTTTTGAGTCAACTCACCAACTACTTTGCAAGTCTCCCACCAGTTTTTACAATTTTCGAAGAATACTCTTCAGATGTTATCGTTTCCAAATTGCTCTAAGTTTTTTTTTTGTAGAAGTGGAACTTAACTGAAATTAAGTCATATCATTCCTTTGAAATCTTACTTGACTCTTCTTACCAAATATATCATGAAGATCAAAATGCTCACAAACCTTTCTGACATACCCAATTTCAAAGTTTTACTCGCTTGAGAAGTGTAGACTAATACAAACTAATCTTCTAAACGAGCTTTACAAATTGTATGGATATGTAAGAAGAGCGAATGTTTTCAACTTTGTTAGTCTGAGTAGCTTCTCAGTACAACAATTGAATAGAATGATGGATGCGAATTTGTTGTTCTTAAAGGTTCCCTTGCGCATCACGGAATAAGCAAAGGCGCCTATAGCCTTTTTAGATTCTCTTATCAACAGAGATTTAAAAAATGTTTGAAGACCCCCAGAAAGAGATTTGAAATGAAGTTCTGCTACTAGAACTGTGTACGAGAAAGCTGTAAGATGGTACGCTGCTGTGTTTACCGCTTTCGAATGATGGAAACTTCCGGTCGTCTTCCTTTACAGCACCGCTATGTCCACAATCATTGCAATATCTTTGCTCATATAAAAGAAGCCGCCATGTAACGCTGGTAGAGCGATAGATACATATAGGACATTTCAAAGAAACCACCAATGTGCTTTCAGCGTTCTGGTACCTTATAGGTTCCATGTTAAGCTGGCACTCCCGATTCAGGTTAGTTCACAATAGCGCACTTTATGCATACCATGTTTCCCCGTCATTTGACCTTCAGGCTGAAATATAATAGTTACCATAGCTCTACCACTTTGTGCATTCATATGTCCTTGACTGTAAAGATTGCTGCACAAGGTATTGTGCGATCTTATATAGAACAAAACTAGGCATTGAATGATTCTCCCAAAAACATAATGAACTTGATCAATTTGTCGTTTTTGAAGAGGTTTTTTCCTGCAAGTGCGAGAGAGGGGGGCAGAGATGTAAGCATCCAGAAAAATGGTGTATTAAACTTCAGAATTGCTTGGAAGAGTGTTTTTACATGACAAGTGCAAATCTGTAGGGTTTAATAAATGTGTAGTTCGATTTACAGAAATATCTTGTGAGGAGAAGATTTCGGAATTCGTGAGATTCTGTTGCGTTCTCCAAACATCAGATTAGAATAAATTTCTGGTCTTTCCAAATGGGCAGTAACAGCGATTCATATACGTCTATGTCTATGTATTACTAAGATACAATAGTCGGCTATTTCGTGTCTTTCAATGAATTCACGATTGCCATTTGGACAGACTGAACCCTCTGAATGATTCATGGGCAACTTCCATGATTCCAGCGCAGTCGTTCGGGAGGTATTTGATTCGACAGAATGTGATATTGCCTCGTCGGCTGCCTTTGTCTTCTCACTTGAAAAGGTTTGGGTAGTGCGACATAGAAACTCAGCTGATTAGCTATTCAGTGGTGAGGAATGGCCAATGTGACTCAAATGATAAGGAAATACCATGCCTCAATCCTTCTTGCAACTTCCAAGACATTCCTACAATAATTTATCGGCATCTTACAAAAATAGAAAGGAGATACGTAACTTAATGCCAAAACTTCACGAATTCTCTGGTAACAGGTGTTGATAAGCTTTGAGCTAGGATGTGAGCAATGAACCCCTATGCAAATAAAGTGAGCTAATGTTGGGATTGAAGGTGATTAATCAATGTGGTTTTAGGTCATTACTTGAGCAATTTGTTTGGTTAGGTGTGATGATAGATGAGAACAGCGTCAACATGTCGCAGACTAAAAGCAAAGGCAGACTGGTGTGATTTTCTGCTAGAAGTAAGGAAAAATTAAGGCAATTTCAGTAAGAGAGAATAACGGGTGGGGAGGAGGCTTCAACGATTACTGAGATGTTCCAAACTAAAATTTTTTTTGAACTTCGTGGGTGACATGACAGAACTGCATAAGTTCCGTTAGAAGAGTTATGTAAGTGTTTTTTTCAACGTTTTGCTCATTTAATTCCTTGCTTGTCATTTTTTATGCACTTTGTGTATTATCATTTTTCATCGAATTAGATCATTAGACGAATGCCGCAGATACCAGCTGGTTGACATGACCACCTAGGGACTAGTAGGCTTCCTCCAAAGCTACCGTAGTCGCAATTATTCAGACATCGCGTTTCGCGGAATTTCTAACGGCTGAGAGGGAAAGACAATGAATAGCGCTTTGCGCAGATAACCATAACCTTGGTCATCATTGATGGCGGTAACTTTTGAGCATTCTACCAATAGAGGCTATTAAGCGCTTTCAAAAACAGTCTAGTCTACTGGCAGCTCCCGATGCTAATGTACAACAGATGGGCCGAATTCAAGCGGATTACGAGCAATCTCATAAATCAAGCTGCTTTCGCGTTGATAACATTGCAACTCAATGTCCTATGGATTGTTTCGCAGATGATTTGTGAATAAATCCCGTTGCGCTAGACACAGTGCTGCATTGGCGATATCGATACGCTTACGATCCCTACCAAAAAAGTAAATTTATCGTACACAATTTATTTTAAGACTTGCTTCGAGGCTGCCTTCTCTTAGGAGTTTTCTTATCTGATTACCTTGTCTTTTAATCGAATAGGTGGAAGCAGCTAATCGGTACTTTCCGCTGTTCACCCATTTTTTCAAAGAAGGATATTGCTTTTTTCCTTGTATTAGAATTGGTAAAAACTTCACATAATGGAGAGTTAACCGCCTGCTACGTGTCAAAAAAGTTACATGCCATCTACATGTCCAACTTATCTTAGCAAGAGTTTGTTCAGCCTACATAACAATGTAAGTTTGATCTGTTTTTTATTCATTAATGCCCCATTTTTAGTCACCAGTTTCATGAACAAGCTTTAATTTAACAACATAAAAATGACATACCGTATTCAATAAACACATTAGGTTTCCCAAAACAGGGCTATTGTTCTGTTATCTAGACGACGAAAAAGCGACAGCCAGGTACTGCAAGCTATCATTTATATTCTGTCGCGGTTAAATTTGCATGATGGAAACAATGAAAAGTGCAAAATTTCATTGAATCATTGCTAAAAGCTACCAAAATGTTCTATTAAAAGTGCAAAACTGATTGATCTTATAAAAAGACCCCTGAACAGCTTTTGAGTCAGCCTAAATGCTCTCGTAAATCACCGGAAATGAGTTTACAAAACATGTCAAACTGATCCCAAACGTGTTGATTTTTTATCCTGACACATGGCAAAGAGACACTTTACAAGATTCATGAAAAAATTGCTAGGTTAAAGCATATATTTTATGAGAACATTTTGAAAAATGGGTCCGGATACGAAAAAGTTCAGTGATCATTTCACAACATTTGCATCATTGAGAAGTTCTCTATTAACTTTTGAAAGTCGCAAGATGGGTACAACTTTTAGCGTTTGAGTACTGTTGAGAGCAATCTGTCTGCCAGCAGCAAGTACAGGCAGACAGCAGCAGAGCAGTCTTGTACTTGTTGAGAGCAGTCTGTCTGCCAGCAGCAGCATTAACAGAAATTCTGTGCGACAGAAGAATGCCAGTGCAGCTCAATTCTCAACTGCACCGGGCCGTCATTCGCCCAGCAGCACTGTATGGTAGTGAATGCTGGCCATGTAAGCTGAACGAGGAGTGCAAGCTCGTCATAGAAACGAGGATGCTACGATGGACCTTAGAAGTCACAATGAAGGATCACATTTGGACTACACGAGCGCAAATAAAAGTAGCCCCAATTGCCCAAAAATGCAGGAAGAGGCTATGATGGTATGAGCATGTGTGCAGAAGGGATGAATGTCACATTACAAAATCGGCTCTGGCTGTGGAGGCAGTAGGCAAAAGACCCAGAATTGGAAGCAAGATAAGGAGGATGGACATCAAGGCTGACCTGCGAGACTTGGTATAGATGAAGACCTTGCATCAGATAGCGTGACATGGAGACATCTGACAAGGAGAACAGACTCTGCATGAGCGGGACACATGCGAGGTAAAAAAATGCAAAAATAATTCATTTCAAATCCTACTGGAACAGCTATGGTCGTCTGCATTCGATTCGGCTGTTCCACCAGAATCAGCGGCTGTTGCCGCAAAAATTCCGGATGCAGGAAGTCTATCCGAAACGAATCTGTAGACTGCTTGCCGCTGATAGGGTTGTTTCAGACTGCCGCACCGACGGCAGCAGACTGCAGCAGGCTATTGACTGCATCTTCATGGGTCTTTGACCTTCAGCGTTTTTGTTTGGAATCGATTTCAAGGTGATAATCGTACAATTAATGCAATTAGCTAATATATTTCTTTCGAAATTTCAAGTGATTTTAAACTTCATAAAATACTAAATATGTGCAAGATGCTGCCCATCTGGCAATAAGAATTGCGCCTCTTGACATACACCCCTCTAAGTTCTGCCTCGTACCCCCCCCCCCCACCGTTTTCGTTTGCATACCGTAGGCATGACATAAATGCTTTCCAAGATAATCAGCAACTAATTGTGATCGTAATGTCAAATAACCCATGGCCTAAAACTTAGCGAATTATGGGGTTTCTCAATATTGAGTCACCCTGTAGCAAAGGGATGGCTAGTGGTGAGGCTGCTTTAGGTTGCCACGCGGGTCTGTATTGTACCTCAGACTTGAGTAATGAAGCTTTATTGGGATACAAACAAACAATAAAGATGTAGATGTGTGAATGTGTCTCCAGAGACGTGTCGATCTTTGAACTGCCTCCCAGAATATTTGTGATCCTTCAGAGACTTCTTGGTGCACAGGAGACTTGATGCTCCTAGTCCAGAGTACTTGTTGGATCTAATGCTACCCGGAGAAGACTTGTGCGGGAAGATTGCCTATCGGAGACTTGTCGTCCTCACAGCGTACTACTTGTAGAGAGAATCCTCTTGGTGAGCCGGAGACTTGTCGTCCTCCCAGCAGGCACTTGTGGAGAGAATAATCTCGACCTCACTCATCCATCGGTATTTATACCCTCGGACTTGTTTACTTGCGAAGTCATTGTTTACTGAAGAGAGCACTGATAAGGTGATGGAAGTGAGGTTGCAATGACTTGTCCGGCTGATCCTCGTGAGACTCTTCTAACTACTACGATATAAGGCAAAACGAACACAAATGAACAATAATATATACATTATGTACAATCTACCGCATCGTTGGCGACACCGCTAAAACTTCTTATAGTCGCCTGTGGCGACACACCCAAATAAAGTGCCCATTTTTAAACACGATTAACTATGCTTCCAATGTGAATTATCTACCTCTTTTCGTATTCATTGAGAAGCACTACTAATTGCCCATACCGTGATTCCAAAGTTACATTGATCATTATTGATACTTGTTTCAATTCCACGTGATTTTAGGTAGGTTGAACGGCAACGGCAAGAACGGTTGAACTTTTAAGAGGACCTGATTTTTCCGTCAACCGAATCTAATAAGTTGTCCCAAAATTAAACTCCTTATTCATACAATTCAAACTGTTTTGTTTTCCCAGTAAACTTAGGGTGTCATTCGATAGAGTAAGTTAAGCTCTTCAAAATAGCCACCGAAGACCCGCCTAGGTCGCGTTTCATGGATAATTTGAAGCCAAAATCGAAGAAAATTTTGTCACCCGAGAATTGGATTTCTGCGACAAAGAATCCTACAGACCTTAAACCTGGCCATTTTACAGCAGGCATATAGTAGTACTCAAATATGCCTTCACCGAAATTTTTTCGAGCATAGAAAGCAAGAAACAGAAAATGTTTAAAAATGGCAAACTCCACCTCCAACCCGTCCCATATATGTCATTGTAAACTACAAGCCTTTCTAAGTATAATTTCAGAAACTTACCCCTGTATGTGCTCTTATATTCGAGAAATACCAAGTTTTACATTAAAAAAAACCGAAAAAAGTGGCATTTTGCCATTTCCAAACCATCTCTTATTTCTCAATTTTGAGCCCCAGGAAAAATCCGCCAAATAAATTTTTGGTTCTATCATGTGTCCACTATATAAAGACTAAGGTTGGAAGTCGTAGGAATGTTCTGGAAGGAGATCCAATTTTTAGGGTAACTGAAAAATCTCGATTTTGGCCCCAACTTTCAACTGGATCACAACTCACGTGGATCTTTGGTCGTCTTTTTGTAGAGCTTTCTCCACTCTACCGAATGGTACCCAAATCTATCATGAAGACAAAAGCAGGTCAACTTATTTGAAAATGGAGTTTACTTTTGGGACAACCTAATAGTAGTTCCTTGTAATAAGTGCAAAAAGTAATGTTAGCTCACCTGCGCAACAAGGTTAACATGCTCAAAAATGACCATTTCACTTGGATTGCCCAATATGGAAACCCCAGAATTCGCTAAAATTCGGTTCACGATGGGTTATTTGACTGCTAACCACAAAGATGTTCCTATGTTTTAGGACTCTTTTATGCTTACTGTCCGTATACGATGGTAGGTCAATTTTTCAATGTGCTCGTATTTTCCGTAAATGGCCCTTCTGATATTGTCAACGAATATCATGTTACGCTAGCTGATCCATCAGTACGACAATCCAGGAATGATATCCATGAAAGTCCATAATAGAGGAAAATGGACTTTCAAGCCCCTATTTTATCGTTTGCGGGAGAAACTGGTCGGAATCTGCTTTCGCTAGCGTTATCCAAAAAATTTTATCTCATCGTCACGAGGCAAAGCGATGTGATGAAAATGATTCAACCCTACTTGAGCTTTCGCTTGCGAAAGAATCAAGCGAAAAGTCCATTTAGAATGGGGTAAAATGGGAATCACCTGCATTTTTAATGGACTTGAAAGCCCATTTTACTCCCAGCAGCAAGGTGGGCTGGGACTAAGCCTATTTTTGTTTTGCATATTTTTGATCGCGACTCTTCGAAAACGTGCTCCTTAGCCTATTTTAAGGTTACAAATGAGTGGAAAAAGTTTTATGTGTTTTATAAAGTCTGAAATGAGTGTTTCTTTCTGAACTCACACAAATGTTTTAAAAATTATGATAGAAGGGTACATTACCAGAGTATCCACCAACAAACTCAAATGTTTCCAAATGTCATGTCGATGCCAGATCTATGTAAATCAGATAAAGTTTGTTAGCTCTTCAAAATATCAACCAAAACTAAATTTATGATTTGTATTCAAAGATAAAAAGGATTTGCTTTTCATTATATGTACTCAGAAACTATTTTTTGACTAATCTCGTAGACGAACCTCAAAGACGGCCTTTATGAACGAAGTTTGAGTTTGCACGGTCGCAAGAATTATTGAAGTGCCGCTAGCTAGCAAGAAAAATTTTGTGAAACTTCTATTAGCAGTCCATACATTCAATTACTTAGAGATTTAAACATTAAAGAAAAAAAGTAGAACATTTGCGAAGTCATCTTCTGCAGACTCGTAGTTTTTCCGACTCTAAAAACATTTTGGGTTGTAATGTAGTAAAAGGTTTTCTATGAAACAAGCATTTTGATTCACAGATTGCAGTGCAAGCCAAAGTTTGCTTTCTGCAGAAAGCTCTGCATACAAATTTGATTCAATGCAGATTCATAGAAGCCTTGAAAAGCGAAGGCCCGGATATCGCATGAATTCTAGTCTTGGAAGTAATTTAGATGCAAGTCATCGATAATAAATGTATTTATTGAGGTGTAACGATGTGGGAAAGAATATAATGTCTACGTGACTGACATCGCAATGTTAGATCAGCCTAGTCAGGTATCAACCACTTGGTGGAGTTCGCGAGAGTGAGTAAACAGGTTGAGACAAGTTGGAGAAATGTTTGCTGAGGAAAATTTGCATGGAATGAATGGATTCGCGATTGCGATATCTTATCGCACCGCATGGATTAAGTCCATTTTATTCGCACGAAAAGCTCATTTCGCGGGGACTTTCGTGGATATCATTCCAGGTGTGGTATGCCACATCCCACCCTTAGCCTTGCTTATACCTGAGCGGATTTGACGATCTTGTTTTCCTCAAGCGCGGCTTCCATATGGCCTGTGTACTATATATTGAATGCCCAGGACAGGAACATCAAGATGACGAGGGAAAGACCCAAAGATGTATGGCTGCCGTTCCTCAACGTGCGGTTATGTTTGTCAGACAGACGTTTTAAGACCAGATGGTACCGAAAGCCGAGCAGCAAGAATATCTTAGTACACCATACGTCAGCACATCCGGCACGAATAAAAGCATCCATCATAGGAAACATGTTTAGAACGGCTGCGGGGGTCTCTTCTGACAGAGAGGAAAGATGTACTCGCTGGAACTCGCAAGATCCGTAGCAAGATCCAATGGATACTGCACGGAGACTCATCGTCTTCACAGACACCGGGTTCCACCTAGATCAGAAGCTGAAGATCAGATCTCATTCTGTCTACCATACATCTCAGAAGAGTTTAGTAGGGCTGTCCGCAAAATGCTCCATCAAGCAAACCTCAACGATATGGTAAGGTTCGTCGACATTCCTCCTGCAAACCTTAAGCAGCAGCTGGTACGAAACCGCGAGTATGATCGTCTCTGTATAACTCCTCATTGTGTAGTTGTCCGTTTGGCAAGGAAGGAGACTGTATGGTATCAGGTGTTGTCTACCTTATCACGTGCACAACATGTGAAGACACGTATATTGGCGAGACAGGCCGCCCCTATGCACGCGCATCAAAGAACACTTAGATGGTCTCAGCAAGAGCAATGTAGCTACTCCGTTAGGCACGCATCGCAGGCTCAGCCATGACGACGCGGGGGTGGGAATGCAGGTTCGAATCCTGGCGCGTGAACCCGAGATCTTAGCGCGCAAGACACTCGAAGCATTTAGCCGCCCAAAATCCAAAAATCAACCGGAAGGATGAGTGCCTAGCCATTACTAACGACCTGCCACCATATCAGAGCTTTTGTGGCTTTTGAATAATAAGGTCAGGTCAGGATCGGGTCACTAGATTAGTATAAAAGTAATGCAGTACGGTTTTTGACATAAGTGGTCTGCACCCACCTAATCTATTATCTCTTAAGGTGAGCACTGGCTTAATCTTGCGTTTTGGTTGATACTGTTGCTTGTCTAGAGGGTTGGGCTCTTTTCTGTAGTCGATAAGGCATTTGATCGGATAGTTCACTTATGTGTTTTCGACTTTTCAGGCTCTGAAGAAGGCTAGTTTGCCGAAACGTTCGTCTGTTTATTGTGGAATAAATATCTGTACCAATCTTGGGCGCTGCTGAAGAATTCAATCAGACGTATGTTTTGGGTTCCGCCTCTATTTTTATAGGATTTTTGATTATGCTTCTAATCATTGGGTCTTGCGAAGCTTCTTACAACGGTTTCCCAACCTTGTAATTCATTTTGCTATCAGAGAAGAACAGAGAAATCAGAGAAAGCTTTACATGATGCATGTCATAGTTAGCATGGGAATAGACGATGATGCATTTTCTGTTGTAAGCACTGAAAAGCTTTTATTTCAGAATGTCGCAGGTCGCGTTATTGACGAAACACCCTCAGATATATGAGCACCACATGTGCATGATAAAATCTTATGGAGTATGGTCGAATTTCCTAAGGCATATACCAACCATTTGGATGAGTTGAGTAAAGTAGAGGTTTGGAAGGCTACCTCCTGGAGAGCAGCGTTACTGAAATGCCAGACTCCATTTCACAACAGTGAAATTAAGATATCAACTCAGCATAAAGACACCGTCCACCCAGATTTTCGACTTCCACGTTTTTGTCGTTTCAGGGCCTTTTCATGTCCCTGAATCCGAATATGAAGTCGAGAATGCGCAAACACCCCGACAATTCCCGTTCCGGAGAATCCAAAGGCCGGCTTTCCAGAACGGTGATTGAATGGGCCCGCACAAATGGGCGGGCATGGATGCGGGGTCCTCGTACATCTTTGCTATTTCGAAGCTATTTCCTCGCTTCCGAAGCAGCATTTTGCGCCGCGACTTGGGCATTGGATTAGGCCCTACTATTATAGCCTATTATTATTACTATTAGGCTGCCAAAAGCTTAACACACTCAATTTAGGGTGGACAGTGCCTATAAGCTAGAAAGTTACTTGCCTTAGATTTACGTGCGAAATAACGAACTTGATCACAAAACAAACGCTCATCATTACAAAACTCACTGCGAGTTTAATGTCTTTTATTTGCCGGCTCTGGAAGAGTATGCATTAGTAGTAATAGAAGAATTGATCTGAGTTATTTGCAACTGCCCTGTAATGTGAATTCAGCAACATCGTTTGTCTTACGAAGAAGCGTGAAAACAGGATTTTCCAAATAATGAGCACATTGGCAACAACAACGGTGGTACAGGAAAAGATCTGAATTGATTGTAATTTGAGAAAACAACCACACCAATTCAATCTTAGAAGAAAATTGCCTATCTGAAGAACGAGATTTGCTTGTTGATATACGCGAGAGTAAGGTTTTGTGAAATCATAGAACCAGTATTTACCACTAACAGTATAGACATAGCCACAATACTTGGTGAACAGCGGGGCTGAAGTACTAATTCAATCAGTCAGTTGATCGTGAATTCTTTCATGGTAGTTCCTTTTGCCATCCTATAGGCTCTAAAAGTCTCTCACTTGTCATTGCCATTCCGAGTAACACTACTATAAGGTTGACGGCCACAATACGTCTGTGAGTTATAGTTCGAAACCAGAAGGGCGCATAAATTGCGATGAAATGGATCATTGACAATAGTGGGAGAAATAACAGTTCTGTGGAATGTGACAAAGATAGGATAAACACAGATATATATTGCGTTTCTTCAGCTGAATGGGATACTTTAAGCATTCAGATTAAACGTAGAATCGAAATTCACTTGAAACATCTTTATTCAAAATGTAACTTGGCACATCATGAAGGATGTCGTGAATGTACGCAACAATGTCCATTATTATCACGGTTGTGACTGTGTGGAAGATGAAATTACGCGCGAGTATACGGGTTTTCACCACCGCCCATAGCACTGTGAAGTCTAACAATATAATTATTGTGCTGCCAAAAACATAGGATATATAGAGTGTAGTTCCAAAAACCATTTCCCTGCAAGCGTTACTCAGGCAACGACGAGAATTTTCGGCACATAAGCAATACTGAGAAACAAGGATGGAACGAGAAAAGGCGGGAACCGATTAAGAAGTCGAGTCGAAAGAACATTGTCAGCTTGATTGCGTCAAAGCCATTAGTGAAATACGTACACAGCCTTTGATTCAATGGGAGTGGCGCTGCAAGGCGATAGCTCGCACCTGCGACGCAGTCTGCGTTTCTCTCGCGAGTGTACTGCTCATTGCTTAGCCTTGATTAGGCCTCGAAGCCCCGCCTTCCAGCCGCCAACCTGCTGAATTAAAGGGCACCATCAGCAGTATCGCCAGCCCGTCCCACATGATTTTGTACTGTTGATTAGCGCATTTGAGATGGATTGGATCTCAAAACGATACGATGAGTACGAAATATTGCCACAGTAGACCACCACCAATTCAGCTCACAATCAGCTGCGAGAAGGTGAGTCAGGAAGGGGGGGGGGGGTGATAACACGTCTGAGGGTTTAACAAACTGGGCGGCGAACGCCGACATGTTTCAGGTCCAGTTTCAGCGTAGCGATACGGACTACGGCTCCGCATTGTCGCGGAAATGGTGCAAAGCTATTATCACTGTGGCACTTTTAATGTCTCTGCTTTGAGAAATGAAGTTTGACAGCTGAAGCATTTTGTCAGAAGGTGATGCATAAGTCATGTTGTAATGGGTTGTTTCAAAAACTTGTTTTCTGCCTCTCCTGAAGTGGCAATTTTTTGAAGACAACCATTTTTTCGCTTATATCAAAACTAGCTGGCTTACCCGGCTCCGCCCGGCCCTGTCAAAACATATGTCAAAGAACACCATCCCTATTCCTGTGCGAACCTTCCCCTGTGCCCACGCCTACATGCCAAATCACTATTCCCGCTGTTTTAGCAATCAGCATCAGAGGTGCGATGGGGGGAGCCGGGCCCACCAAAAGCGAAGGTGGTCCCAGCTACCACTGGCCGGCCGAAACTGAAGGTGGTAGTGCCGGACACTCACCTCCCAAAAACGTCGACCGGGCGGGGGGGGGGGGGGGGGGGGGGAGGAAGGGAGAGGGGAGAGAATTAACGTCTATCCTTCCAGGTTGTTGCCGCCAGTGCGCGGATAATAAGCAAAACGTATGCAAAAGGGATCATTGAAAGCATATTTTTTGTATACAGCGTCATATATCAAACAGTGTATTTGGAAGTAAAACTCAGCGGAATTGTACGTATTTTATTGATTAAATTTTGTTATAATGTACAGCGAAGAAAGTAGATCGATCCAAGCAGTAACGGCCGGGAACCAGAACTTTGAATAATTAAATGGTGAAAACTCATGCGAAATTTCCACTGTTATATTATAAATTTGTTGTTTGAAGATGTCAGCAGTTGCGACTTCACAGGTTTTGAAGAGTAAATGGTGCTCAATCAACGTGAAAGAGTCGAGTGGACTTGAGATAGTTGTTGAAAACCAGAATACTAAATATTTACGCCATTTTTGCGTGTTTTTTGACAGTTGACACCGCCAATACATTAAAGTGGGCTAGACTTTCATAGGAGGCCCCAAACCCCCACATATTTATCATCTGAAAACTCTTGATGAGTAGAATCTAACCTATGAAGTCGCAACATGATTCATGCAGTCCTGAAGAAGTTACGAGCTGTTGAACTTCAAAAAGCGCTTTTTTTACCTGCTTTTTCAAGACTCTGGATCTCGGAGGTGTTTTAATGGATTGGAACGGCTAAGATATATCCTGATAAGGCAAACCTTACTCTATAAAACCTATGAAGTCGCAATATCACACACTTTCATTCAAGATTTATATGAGTTTAACTGTCAACTGTCAAAAAACACGCAAAAATGGCGTAAATTTTTAGTATTCTGGTTTTCAACAACTATCTCAAGTCCACTCGACTCTTTCTCTAGCTGATAGAGCACCATTTACTCTTCAAAACCTATGAAGTCGCAACTGCTGACATTTTCAAACAACAGATTTACAACAGTGGAAATTTCGCATGATTTTTCACTATTTAAATAATCAAAATTCTGGTTCTCGGCCGTTAATGCCTGGATCGATCTACTTTCTTCGCGGTGCGTTTTGACAAAATTTACTCAATAAAATCCTTACAGTCTCGCTGACTTTTACTTCCCAATGCACCATTTACTAAACACGTTTATTTTAAATATATATGCCGCCGTATACATGAATATATGCTTGCAGTAATCCCCTTTGCATTTGTTTTGCTTATTTTCCTTCTTTATCGTCCAGCGAAAAAAATTTCATTCTAAAAGTGAAGGTGGTCATCCTGTACCAGCTCAAAAGTGAAGGTAGGAGGAGAATCGGCTCCCACTATCGCACTCTGATCAGCATGCTCGATTGCCCCCCTGTGCCAACTCCCAGCCCCGTTGCTCAAACTTTGCAAAAATCGATAAAATCGATAAAGGTAATGGACGATCTTAGAAACTAATATAACTAATATTGTATTCGTAATCAGCATGCTCGATTACCCCCCTGTGCAAACTCCCAGCCCCGCAAGTAAACTTTGCAAAAAATCGATAAAATCGATATTGATCGATGACAAAAAGTAGCCTATGACACCCCTCGGGGCCCGAAGTGTATGTGTGCAAAGTTTGGTCCGGATCGGTTCAGAAATGGAATTTTCTATTCGGAACATACGTACGCACAACAGACAGACAGACAGACAAACAGACATACAGCCTTATATATAAGACTAGCGCCCCTACGGGTCGCTAGTAAGTGGGTGGGGGCAGATACATTGATATTTGCCATTAATTAAATAAAAATCCCAAAAAAGAGAATTTCCATTTTCCCAGCGATCTTTTACGTGTTGTGAGTAGTATAGTGTGGACCTCGGCCAGCTTCCCATAAGTACCTGCGCGATGCACCCGCAACGCACGTCTTCAGTGCGTCTTCTGTCCTAGCTTCTGATGGAAATCTTCCTTTCTCTCGCTCTTTTTTTGTTTTTGGTGTAATATATTCTCTCTATCTTGGATATAAACAACTCGCGATGACCGGTGACGAGATTATTGTGCTCTAATAGTTCTAAGAGCTTCAGTCTTGTGTAGTAGTCTGTGTTTTCCCTTTTCTCTCTGAAAAATTGAGATTTGATTGAATATTAAGATAATATTTGAGCTTCTTGTATGAAATAAGAGTCCCATTCGGTTTGATGTGTAAGGTGTAGACAGTGTCTCAAGTCAAAATTGAGCCTTTCGAGAAGCCAATAGGCATTTTTTTACTGAAATATCCACTTTTTTTGGAATCTTTGACCACTCTAAACTCTACCTCTACGAAGAGAAATGTTTTAAGAATGCTGTTGCTCTTTAATTTTTCTACGTATACTTATTACAACCTATCCATCAGTGCAAGCTCGGAATCAGGGTCAAGCATGTTGATGCGATTCTGGACCCTCATATACGACCCCCCCCCTTGAAGGTACCCATCCGTACGACCCCCCCCCCCCCTCCACCCCTCTCCTTCCCCCTCCCCCACCTATCCTCCTTACCTCCCCTGCCCACATTTCTCGCGCTAACCTGCGTAAACGAATGGCAATCTCAAAAAACACCTTCGCGAGAACTTCAGTGAGGTTTCGGAAGCAGAATTTCTAGGCCAATGGATGCGCCCAGCATCTCTAGCACGTATACACACCTTCAATAATGTTTGAGATTCTGCAAGTTTACTTTTGAATTTTCAGGCATACTTCAGGCCAGCAAATTCGACTCCCGTATGCGACACAAATTTTTACACGGAGAACAAAATGACATTCTTGAACTACAAAAGATGTTTTCGACTAAGAAGCTTGGTTCTTACCTCTTCCACAGTTTTTCCTGCGAAAAAAACCGCTTTAGCGCCGTCCGGAACGACGTCAAAAACATGCATGAGCACGGTAGTTTGAAAATTCGTAACTAAGGCCAGGAAAAGAATGAGAGTCTGCCAAGAACAGGTTCTGTAGCATAGTGCCCAGACTATTCATAGAAAAAGTTTCAGCTCTTGAGGAGTAGTGAGCTCGAAAAAATTTAGATCAGGCTCTCGCAAATTTAGATGCGATCCTAAAAAGCAAAAACTGGGATTTTTGAGCTTAAAATTTTGTAACTTACCAGAGAAGTTATAAAACAGCCTGAAATTCTTATGATAAAAACTAGAGGGACGGCCTCGTATTACGGCTAGTTTGCAGCTAACAAGCTCCAATAGCTCCGGAGAAATTTAGATCAGGCGCAGATACGACCCCCCTTTTCTCACTCTTTGATACCATACATAAAATCATAAGAAAATCCGCAGTTTATAAAATAACACCAGATTTCGCACAGCAATAGCAGGGCTTATCTAAAGTACACATAAATTGTAAGGACCGTGTAAATGGCATTACAAGAAGATTTAAGAATTATTGATTGTCATCGTTGATCTACATGTGCGCTTTTGTCGAGTGCGCGAGTCTTCAGTGAGCCTTCGGAAGCAGGATGTCTACACCAATCGGTACATCCAACATCTTTATCACACATACATGCCTTTAGTAGCATTTGAGCTTCTGAAAGTGTTTGTTTTTTGGATTTTAGTCATGCCAGCAGGGTTCGGTCCCTTTTGAGACAATATTTTGCGGGAGAAATAGCGATTCCCATAAAAAAACTCGATTCCCATAAAAAAAGAACTAAGCCATAATCTTTCAAAAGTGCAGCAAATGAAGCGAATTTCTATGCTTGCAAATGTCTTCAAATTATTGTTCACTCTTTTTTATTCGATACATTGGTACACGGCATTCCATGAATTTACTGTTAAGAACATGTAATAATTACTTGCTATTTTATTTGCTTTCAATCGTACGGTTTTTTATCCAAACTACCCGCTCTTACGACCCCCCCCCCTCATCGTAGGCCCCCTTTACGACCCCCCGTTGCGACAGTCGCATCACACGCTTGACCCTGCTCGGAATATGCATCTATTGATTGAATTTGAGGTACTCATGGAAGTTGTGCCTGCGTTTCATTCTTGCATACGTCTCTTTCGAAGGGAACCTAGAGGTTTCCACTTTACATTTTTCTCCTTTGTGAGCATAAATATGCTCTACTGCTCATGAGTGAGGCGAGAGGCATTGAGAAGGGCGCGCGCTGCGTGCGCGCTACCGGGAACCTGGCCGGAGTCCACACTACAGAAACAAAACACTATGCTCTTAGGAAAAGAAGCTACTACCAGTGACTGTCCGCAAAGCATCTCTGCTGTTCCTCTTGCAGATATTTTCGCCCAGATACCACAGCTCTTAAACAAGAAAGCTACCTCCAAGGACCCGTTTAGAACAGCTGAATCATCCCAAAACTCAGATTGATTTTCAGGGAAGTGCCATGTTAAAGAAAGCGTCAACTCAGATAATCGCCGGGGCAGGCAGTCCGCAAACTCGCGCTCTGCAAGCGTTCAGCAGAATTTTGTGGCGTGGCCAAACCTTTAGCGAGCGGTACTTCCTTTTACTGTCTAATGTTCTGCCAGCGGTCAGCAACACAGAATTTTCTGCAGGCGCTCGTCTCAAATAATCTCTTCCAGCGAGCGCCGGTCAGATTTTCAGCTGGCGCTCGGACGGTTTTTCAGCAGTTTCGGGCGTACGCAGATCAAAGGTGAGAATCTGGCAGGGGTGTCATCGATGGTTCGATTACTCTTTGACCGCCTGCCCCCGGCGAATCTGAGAAGTTATGTCTTCCAGCAGCCGAAAACTCAGATATGTAGATAAAAACGATGCAGTATTTCTTCGATGATGTCTTGCCAATGAACGGACTCATTTGTTAAAACAGACTAACGCTGGCCCAACGCCTTCTTTTAAAGGAAAATCTTACCGAAACTGTCCTGTCGCATAAAACCCTAGGTCTTTCCTTTCCTCGAAACCAAGCTCCTTATGCTTCCGCTTTTAGGGGCAGAAGTATGGTTGAGAAGAAGGGCCGTAATCTTTCCAGCAAGTTTCTTTAAAATTAAACATTGACACCTAAAAATTTTTAGCGCAAATATCTTGCTGCCTGAGCCGTGAGTCTTTTCTTCCTTCGAGACCAAGCTCCCTGTTTTTTTTTTGCTTCTAGGGACGAAAGTGTGGTTTTAGCGAAGTTCAAAAGGACAAAATTTTCAGAGAAGATAATTCCCTGTCGCAAAAAGCTCATGGGTCTGTCTTTCCCTCGAGACCACTTTCCTGCCTTCAGAGGCAGAAGTCTGGTTTTTGCACAGTAGAATAGCCACAAGTGATCGAACAAGTTTCTGTGAGTATGGGTTTTGCAGAGTAGAATGGCCACGAATTTCGAACAAGTTTCTGTATAATAAAACATCGACACCCAGAAACTTCTGGCGAAAATATCTTGCAACCTGAGGCCATAATTCTTTCTTCCCTCGAGACCAAGCTCCTTGTGCTTTTTTGCTTTTAGGGCCAGAAGTGTGGGTTCTGAGTTTTGTGGTTTTTGCGAAGTCGGGGGGGGGGGGGGGGGACAAATGCCTTAGCGAAAATTTTGTCGCATACAGCTCATGGTTCTGTCTTTTCCTCGAAACCAAACTATCTGTGTTGTTTTGCTTATAGAGGAATAAGTGTGGTTTTGCAAAGCAGAATGGCCAGAAGTAAATTTCAAGCAAGTTTCTGTATAATCATTGACACTTAGAAACTTCTAGCGAAAATATCTTGCTGCCTGAGCCATGATTCTTTTCTTCTCCCGGGACTAAATTCCCTGTGTATTTGCGAAGTCTAGAGGTCAAACATCTTAGCGAAAATATCCTGTCGGATGAAGCTCATGGGTCTGTCTTCTCCTCAAAACCAAGCTATCTGTGCTGTTTTGCTTCTAGAGGAAGAAGTGTAGTTTTGCAAAGCAGAATGGCCAGAAGTAAATTTCAAGCAAGTTCTGTATAATTATTGACACTCAGAAACTTCTGGCGAAAAGCTGCCTGAGGCCATAATTCTTTCTTCCCTCGAGACCAAGCTCCTTTTTTTTGCTTTTAGGACCAGAAGTGTGTTTTTTGAGTTAGTGGTTTTTGCGAAGTTTGGGGGCCAAAAGTTTCAGTGAAGATGTCCTGTCGGATAAAGCTCATGGGTCTGTCCATCCCCAGAGACCACTTTTCTGCTCTCAGAGGCAGAAGTATGGTTTTTGCAGAGTGGAAGGGAGAGAAGCAAATTTCAAGGAAATTTCTGTATAATTAGATATTGACTTGTAGAAATTCTTGCCGGAAATATTAGGTTGGCACATAAGTAATGCAACTTTTTATATAACTTTTGTCTATTCAAACGTAGCGCATTCATTTTTTGGCAATATAAGGAATATGATGTAAGCTTCTAATGCACACATTTTTGCCGAATTTTACCATCTCACGTGAGGATTACGGTAGGTTCACGGTACTATGGGAAAAATTTTAGAATGCATCAGATTTTGCTGAAACTTGGCCTATAGGGCTTATTTGACATGCTGATCACAAAAATGAGATCCGTTTCGCATGAAAAAGCCTCGTTCGTGAGATAAAAAAATGGATTTCATTTTAGCGACAAATGAATATGATATTCGTGCTTACCGCATAGGATTACCCTATAGTGCAAAGTTATAGCGAATTCTGACTTTTCGCAGCTTAGTTATTGACAAATTGCCTTAAAAACTTGACGCATTTGACTTGTTCAACCTCTCAAAGGCGCCCCACCTTAATTTGTTTTGAATTTCATTTCTTTTTTTACTAAATCCAATGTACCAACTTCCAGCTACATGCTGCCTATACTTGCTTTTTCATATGTTTGAATCAGGTTTCGTAGGGCTTCATGTTTGCCAAAAAATCGTGAAACCTCGATTTTCAGCAGTTTTTAAAAATGCTTAGATTTTTTGTACTACGTTATCAAAAATCAAACGGTTTGCGCAGACTTGTAGCTTACATCACGATCTACATGATGCCACAAAATGAGATTGCTACATAGAATAGGAAAAAAGTTACGGGAAAAGTTGCAAAACTTATGTGCCAACCTAATATCTTGCCGCCTCAGCTTATAAGCCTTTTCTTCCCTCGCGACCAGGCTCTTTGTGCTTTTCTGATTTTGGGGCAGAAGTGGGATTTCAAAAGGTAAAGGCGGGCCAAAGTGAATCTATAACAACTTTAGGTAAATTTACCGTCTTCGTCAATTCGAATGTGATTATAGAGTTCTTAGCATGCTCACTTATCCCGACCAGTGCCATCTCAGCCTCGTAGCTTCAGCTTTGAAAAAAAGGTGAAATCAATAAAAGTAATGGGTATTCTCAAAAACGGTTACTATCTTTGCAATGAGCGTGCTCACATACAACTTTGTGCCAATTAGCAGCCGTTTAGCTCTAGGTAACTTTACAAAGAATAGAAAAATCGACAGAAATGATAGGTACTTTCAAGAACACTTATTACAATCGTAATCGGCATGCTCGCTTTTTCCCATGTGCCAAACTCCAGTTCCGTGGCTTAAACTTTGCAAAAAATCGATAAAGCCAGTGAAGATAATTGACAACTTGTAAAATAAGAACGTGTTCATGAGCAGAATGCTCAATTACCTGCCTTACCCACTTGCAGCGCCGTGGTTCAAACACTGCATAAAATCAATTAAACCAAGAGAAGTAATGGGTATTTTTTGAATTGGTTATCATATTCGTAATCGGCATGCTCGCTTGCTCCCATGTGCCAACTCCCAGCCCCGTAGTTTAAAATTTGCAAAAAAAGCGATAAAATGATAAAAGTAAAGCATTTTTGAAAATGGTTATCATATTCGTAATCAGCATGTTCGCTTACCCCCTGTGCCAACTCCGAGTCCTTAGTTCAAAATTTGCAATAATCGATAAATTTGGTAGAAGTAGTAACAAGTTTCCATACTGGAAAACGACAGACAGGAAAACACCATTAACCAGAACACCATCGAGGACGTACAGACAGCATCCAACAGTGTACAGACAAGTACATTCGGTTTTATATACATAGAAGGATGACACTGTTTCAGAATGTCTGCGTTCTGCTGTCTTTTAGTCTTGGCATGGTAGATAATCGTAAATGATATGACTGAGCCTTTCAGGTTTGATAACACTTCTTTATTCGTTAACGTTTTAGCGCTTTCGCCTTCGTCAGAGCCTGGAAATCAAAATCATATCAAGTTACTCGCACAGACGTCAACAGAAAACCAAAGTATCATTCGAAAGAAGGGTCATTTCTAAACAAAATTGTAAACGTAAGCACGATACTCACCTAGCACAAAACGTGAGTCCGCGGATCACCTTATACAAGACTCTACCTTAACTCCTTCATACGTGCCTTGGTGATCCGGCCTCCTATTTCCGCATAGAGATCGATAAGGCGCGAGTTCCCTTTTTATTCCCTTCCGGTCTTGGATACTTGGCGCTAATTCAAAACGCTTTCAAGGTTTTGCGCGTCAGGATCTGGGGTTCTAACGACTAGATCTTTACAATAAATTGTATTTCAGCCTTACTAAGACGCGTTATACGATGTTCCCCCGATGACGTAGCTGCTTACATTTCATTTGAACCGTCTATATTCTCCTTGAAGGCAACGTCCAGGCAAGTCTGGACAAATGGGGATCTTGCGTGGATAGTACTTTTGGGGCCCTAACTAAGCCACTGCCCAACTGGCAGCTCAGGTAGTGCTTTAGCGGCTGAGATATCTCCCTCGGAACTGGACCCCGTACTTCGCATGGATTCATGGCGCAAAGCGTGTGCCCGGGCGCGAAACTGCCATGAATCCATGCGAATACGGTCGCGGGGCCTAGTTTCGAGTGCTCTAATGGCTGAGATTTCCCACTCGAAACTAAACCCCGCGATCGTATTCCGCATGAATTCATGGCGCAAAGCGTGGATCCTGCCGCGAAACTGCCATGAATCCATGCGAATACGACGCGAGGGGAATATCTTAGCCGTTCGAGCACTACCTACGCTGCCGCTTGGGCAATGCCCTAGTTAGGGCCCCAAAAGTACTTTCCACGTAAAATCCCCATAGGTCCAGATCTGCCTGGACGCTGCCTTTAACACGAAGCAAAGCGGACGCCCTATTTTGCCAATGTAAGTGTCGTCGCATGGTTAGCATGTAATGAGGTAGATAACTCCGGATAGCATACAATCATCACATCTACCAAAAAGATGGACCATGCTGTATAAAGTAGTGCACAAACGCTCATAAGCTCAGTTGCGAACCAATTGCCGTTTGAGATTAGCGGGAGAAATATCGCTTAATCCCCACGCCTTGCAGATCCGAACGAGTACTCCTCAAGTGCAGCATAACCGTTTGGAAGCTGCTGCTTTTTTGTGCCAAGGAGATGGAATATAACCCTTTCTCGCGCCGTAACTTACCGCAAAGCTGTTTTACACATGTTGCACAATAGACTTCTTTGTACATTTTGGATGTGCAGACAAAAATGTACAGCGATGTTCTAGCTGCTGCGTTTTCGGATCACTTAGTTTAACCACCCCTCACTAAGCTGGTCCCTGGTAAACAACACTGTTTGGTGGCTTCTTATTACTTGGAAGCAAGTATCTCCTTTGGCCTGTGTTGGGCATATTATGCCAGTCATCTATATAGCGACCGTAGAGCAGTTTTCGGTGCAGCACTAACGCTTCTATCATAGTCATGAAAATGATGGCCAGCGCGAGACATTGCTCTAGGCCTCTAATCTGCTTGTAATATTGGCCCGATCATCAAATACTGAACATAGCAAGCACTCGTGAAGTAGGATATCATTATACCGTGATTGCTAAAGCCATAAGCGATTTGGATTAGCGCCAAATTGTAAAAATGAATCGGAAGAAGGAGTGTAACGCATAAAGAGGGAAGTGGCGCCTTGTCGTCTTTATGCTGCTTTGAGTGTGAGGCTGAGCCATCAGAGCACCTACAAAAGAGCTGAGGTATCTTGTATATAGGTGATCCCTATCTAAGGTTAGTATTGTGCTTATGAACATGATTGTTCAGAATTCACTCCGTTTCAGAACAATACTTTGGCCTTTTGTGGATGTCTAGGCGAGCAAGTTGATAATAGGCTGTATCAATCAGCATCGGTTATGCGACGTCGCGCATGGGGCAACTAGCGACGGTACGGCATGAGGCGCGCGGACTCTGCTACGCGTCAAGGCATGTCGCATGCGACAGTGCGTCATCACAATGCATACTAGCGCGGGACCGATGCTGGTGGTACAGCCTATAATTTCTTCCAGGCTTTGACGAAGGTGAAAGAGTCAAAACATCGGAAAATATCGGGCTGCTGCATAAGTTCTGTCCAATTTGAATTTTCAGATTCAAAATATTATAACTTCTTTCAAAATAAACTTTTCCATAATCTTAGTTACTGCATGTTGGGCAATGCAGTTCTTTACCTACCAAGAAAATACTAGCTCTTGCGAAAAGCCCTCTTCAAGAAAAAGCAAGAACTCAAACACTTCACAGTGTTCTTCCTGAAATCTGTATTTTGACATGGAAATGCTCCCTTTTGAGAAATGACGGAACACATTGAGTAGCCACGGGTAGATAAAAAAAATTTCGAAGATTATACAGCATCAAAGTGCCTATAGAACTTTCGGTGCCGAGAGAATTTTTACCGAATAAGAACGAAGCCGTTTTTCAACTTCGTTTTATTATATGTGCATGGCAACTTTCAAACCATTAAAATCTTACACTTGCCGCAATGGGTAAAAAATAATTTTTGACTAGCCTCTGCTAGCTCTTGCTTTACTCTAGAACCTCCAACATTAGTCTCATCGATTGGCTCTATTCACGGAAAGTCATTGCTTGTAAAATTTTTGTACAAATAATTATTCTTCAACAACAAATTTCAATAGCAAGACGTTTTTACATGAGACTGAGTTTGTGCATATACTGTACTGTTTCAAGAGCAAGGAACGCGCACTATAAAAATACAAATATTATCGCATTACGAATGAGAATCTCCTAGAATGGGTGCCATAAGCACATGGCAAAAAATAGGAGAGAACTTATGCAGCAGCCTAATAAAGAGTTTCAGCAATTTTGAGGGTATTCTATATAAACTTTGCAAACTGTGTAGCAAATGTTGCTGCGATTGAGGGTTAATTCCTCTGCGAACCTCATAAAATCGCTGGGCTATGCCTAGCCGGTTTGTGCAAGAAGGATCAAATTTCATTATGTGAAAGCTTGACTAGAATCGGTGCAATCATTTTTCTTTTACTACATCTACAAGGCGATAACAAGTATGAACACTAATCGAAAGAAGCGGTATCGCATTAAGAGACGAGGACTTCTTGAAGCTGAACGATAAATAGAATGTTCGAATGGTTTGTTTACATCCACCATTTGCTTCCTGCAAGCAAAAGGAATGATAATTGCGTGAAAGGCGCTGCTTTTTTAAATAGAGGTAAATTCGATTTTCTATAACATGCAATGCAACCTTTTGTTCGTGTCTTGCATATGCGATCGTGCTTCCTCAGTTAGGATAAAGACATGTGGAACCTATTTTATAGCTCTACAGAGAGTTTACAAAATGTTCGCATTTTATGATGGGCAGTATACACCTACATACTGTAATTCACTTGCATTAAATATTGCCGAGCCTTTAGCAAGAACCGGAAACGTAAATTAGCTATGAAAGGTACAATGACCAAATCCATTATTCCATTTGAAATTTCAGGCAAGAAGCTGGATATTGTCGAAAATCATACGTGAATGCACACAACATTACGATGATGACCTGAAGGCATTTTCCTAAGAATTGATGCAGAGTTTTACCCTTGAAAGCTTACGAAATTGAAAGCTAATGATCTATGGCAGCGGAGTTTGACATGGCGCATCTTTGCTGTCTAGTGATGATACCCGCATCGAAAAACAGGGAGAACCTATAATTATGATAGCCCGCTTATATTGCCCAACATGGCCATCGCCTCATTAGCTTTCTGGGTTCTCATACTGTATGGAAATAGCGAAAATTAATCGAGTGCGGACCTAGCTCAAAAATGAAAACCCCACAAAACTCTGCCCTTGAAGACTCCTACAGATATGAATGTGATTATTAATCAGCTGGCATACCCGAGTCCGCACGGCATTGTTAATGCACTATACAAAAGTCGCTCTTCCTGTTTCTTATAACATTATCCGGACTACCCCATCCCTGCCCACTTTTAGATGTCAGTTCCCTGTTTCCAGTTTTTTTTCTAATCAGAATGCTCACTTATCCACTCCCTATGCCAACTCTCAGCCTCGTAGCCAAGACCAGACCTCAAAAAATCAATGAAGCCGATAAACTTAATAAGATTCAAAAAACTAATGTTTTACTTGTAATCACCATGCTTACCACCCTGCACGAAGTCTTAGACCCTTGGACTCTTGGCTCAAACTTTGCAAAAAATTGGTAGAATGACGAAGGCAATCGATAATAAAAAAGCTGTTCTTTTATCGTAATTAACGTGCTCACTTACCCTCCTATTCCACCTCCTAGCACCGTAGATAAAAATTTCAATAAATTGATAAAATTGTTATCGATCAATAACGAAAAGCAGCCTACGACAACTCCTCCGTGCCAAAGTATAAGCGTGCTAAGTTTGGTTTGAATCAATTCAGAGATAAAGATTTGTGTTCAGGACATACTCAGACACATACTTGCTGTGTACACACATGCCATGCTAAGGGTGGCGGCGCGCCTGTAAGGGCTCATGATCTCCATTTGCCTGCCACCCATGACGCATGTTGAAATGGACAGCAACCCGCTCATCCACATGTACACACAGTGTGAGCGCAAGAGTTACTCGCGTGAGAAACAACGCAGTTAGGAGTGCCATCGAAGCTTGCATGAGGATTAACTCGCCTCTTGGGAATAGTAGACTACAACTTTTTTATGAGTTGAGTAAGCCGGCCCTGTTATGCTAGACAGGCAGACACATACACAGATATACAAACGACGAAAGGGGGACGGACAGACAGACAAAGAGGCAGAGACAGATAGACCAGACACACACACTGCTTGTTTCAGTTTGATGCCTATAAGGAAGTTAGGGTTCGAGAAAACCGTAGTACTGGGATTAACTTCATTTTACGAATAAAGTTAGTTAAGTTTCACGTAACATGAGGTATTGTTGGAATGCGTACGCAGCTATTAGGCTTAACTTTTCATTAACAAGTCAACAACCTTGCTACATAACCAGTCATAAATCTCGAACATTCAAACATTGTACAACATTTCAATCCGTAATCCGTATTGGTAATCTTCTTTATATATTGATCACGTACTCTCTTTTTGGAAGCGTTTGTGGGTTCCATATGACCCTGCTTGAAGTTCTTCTTAAGCCTTGCCTCTCTCATAATTTCGCCCAGTCGCTTTTTATCGATCAACTAATCCTCGGTGACGCACACTTATAAAATTCGAAGGTACTGAAATCGACTCGGTCCATTGCGACGATTACACTGTGGTGCAATCAGAGGTGCGATGGGGGGAGCCGGGCCTACCAAAAGTGAAGGTCCCAGCTACCACTGGCCGGCCGAAAGTGAAGGTGGTAGTGTCGGACACTCACCTCCCAAAAACGTCGACCGGAGGGGGGGATTAAGGGGGGGGGGGAGAGCATTAACGTCTATCCTTCCAGGTTGTTGCCGCCAGTGGGCCGATAATAGGCAAAACGTATGCAAAAGGGATCATTGAAAGCATATTTTTTGTATACAGCGTCATATATCAAATAGTGTATTTGGAAGTAAAACTCAGCGGAATTGTAGAATTTTTTCAATTAAATTTTGTTATAATGTACAGCGAAGAAAGTAGATCGATCCAGGCAGTAACGGCCGGGAACCAGAATTTTGAATAATTAAATAGTGAAAACTCATGCGAAATTTCCACTGTTATAAATTTGTTGTTTAAAGATGTCAGCAGTTGCGACTTCATAGGTTTTGAAGAGTAAATGGTGCTCTATCAGACAGTGAACAAATCGAGTGGACTTGAGAGATAGTTGTTGAAAACCAGAATACTAAAAATTTACGCCATTTTTGCGTGTTTTTTGACAGTTGACAGTTAAACTCATATAAATCTTGAATGAAAGTGTGTGATATTGCGACTTCATAGGTTTTATAGAGTAAGGTTTGCCTTATCAGGATATATCTTAGCCGTTCCAATCCATTAAAACACCTCCGAGATCCAGAGTCTTGAAAAAGCAGGTAAAAAAAGCGCTTTTTGAAGTTCAACAGCTCGTAACTTCTTCAGGACTGCATGAATCATGTTGCGACTTCATAGGTTAGATTCTACTCATCAAGAGTTTTCAGATGATAAATATGTGGGGGTTTGGGGCCTCCTATGAAAGTCTAGCCCACTTTAATGTATTGGCGGTGTCAACTGTCAAAAAACACGCAAAAATGGCGTAAATATTTAGTATTCTGGTTTTCAACAACTATCTCAAGTCCACTCGACTCTTTCACGTTGATTGAGCACCATTTACTCTTCAAAACCTGTGAAGTCGCAACTGCTGACATCTTCAAACAACAAATTTATAATATAACAGTGGAAATTTCGCATGAGTTTTCACCATTTAATTATTCAAAGTTCTGGTTCGATATAGTTGTGATATTGCGACTTCATAGGTTTTATAGAGTAAGGCTTGCCTTATCAGAATATATTTTAGCCGTTCCGATCCATTGAAACACCTCCGAGATTTAGAGTTGAAAAAGCAGGTAAAAAAGCGCTTTTTGAATTTTAACAGTTCATAACTTCTTCAGAACTGCACGAATCATGTTGCGACTTCATAGGTTAGATTCTACTTATCAAGAGTTTTCAAATGATAAATATGCGAGGGTTTAGGGCCTCCTACGAATTATGGCCTGGGGGGGGGAGCCTTTTCATACAAAAGTTTCCCCCTAGCCCACTTTAATGTATTGGCGGGGGGAGACTTTGTGATGAAATGGCTCCCCCCCCCCCGGGCATAATTCGTAGTAGGCCCTAAACCCCCACATATTTATCGTCTGAAAGCTCTTAATGAGTAGAATCTAACCTATGAAGTCACAATATGATTCATGCAGATCTGAAGAAGTTATGAGCTGTTGAATTTCAAAAAGCGCTTTTTACCTGCTTTTTCAAGACTCTGGATCTCGGGATGTTTCAGTGGATCGGAACGGCTAAGATAAATCCTGATAAGGCAAACCTTACTCTATAAACCCTATGAATAAAGCTATGTTTAAAGCTCGCAATATCACACACTTTCACTCAAGAATTATATGAGTTTAACTGTCAACTGTCAAAAAACACGCAGAAATGGCGTAAATTTTTAGTATTCTGGTTTTCAACAACTATCTCTCAAGTCCACTCGATTTTTTCACTGTCTGATAGAGCACCACTTGCTCTCTGAAACCTATGAAGTCGCAACTGCTGACATCTTTAAACAACAAATTTACAACAGTGGAAATTTCGCATGATTTTTCACTATTTAATTATTCAAAATTCTGGTTCCCGGCCGTTACTGCCTTTATCAATCTACTTTCGTCGCTGTACGTTATAACAAAATTTGCTTACTTAATAAAATCCGTACAGTTTCGCTAAGTTTTACTTCCAAATACACCATTTACTAAACACGTTTATTTTAAATATATATGCCGCCCAGTGGCGTACCGAGGGGGAGGGGCGGCCCCCCCCCCGAGAATGGGTCGCGAAATTTTTGAAAGTTACTTATACGGGTTATAAAAATGTGCAATGACTTGTTAATACTTGTAAATAATTTAATTGATTTTTAAAAATTTTTAAAAATTCAAATTAGCCTTGTAAAAATTTTTTTTTCGGGGGCGTGGGGGTTGGGGACCCGCAAAAATTTTGAGAAGTACCCCTAAAATTTTTTCGGGGGCGTGGGGGTTGGGGACCCGCAAAAATTTTGAGAAGTACCCCTAAAATTTTTTCGGGGGCGTGGCTAACGCCACGCACCTTCAATCGGAAAAAAACTTTGTCGCCCCCCCCCAAGCGGAAATCCTGGGTACGCCACTGATGCCGCCTATACATAAATATATGCTTTCAATAATCTTTTTTGCGTTTGTTTTGCTTATTTTCCTTCTTTATCGTCCAGCAAAAAAATTTTTATTCCAAAAGTGAAGGTGGTCATCCTGTACCAGCTCAAAATTGAAGGTAGGAGAAGAATCGGCTCCCACTATCGCACCTCTGGATGCAATCCGAGCCCGCCGCCTTATGTACTCCAGCGGGCCAAGGGGAAGCGGCGGGATCTGAATAGTCGCCTTGATCCTTTAATCGTACGCTTCGAGGAGCAATCCTTGTATCCTAGCCTAGCTTTGCTAACTCCTTTCCCCTTGGAGTGGACTTCTAATTGATCTTCTGTCTTTATAACTGCAAGTTTTAAATTCGAGCCAGGCTTCCGTTCGTGCATCGTCGGAAACGTTTTTGTTCGTTAATTCGCTGCGGTGCTTGACGCTACGTAATGCTGAACTGACTGTTAAATCGAATTCGAAACTGCATTCAGTATGTAGTGTAATTTACGTTAATGTGGCAGTCAATGCCCTCATGCAGTAAAAAGGTCCTTCTTAGCTCTTTAATGCTGAAATAACTGAAATATTCAAAAGATTCATAATCTTGTGCAGGAAAGCATTCTCGTTTGATTGTTTCATTCAAGTTCGCAGCTTCTGTCAAAATGACTGTTTTCACTGTAAACCGTAAAATACATATCGCTTTCCTCCCAGACTGCATGTTGAACTCCTTCGCTGTAACGATAATCGTTAATTTCAGGATAACATTGTTCTATTGCGAAATGCACTGAAAAGTGCAGCATGTGTGGTTGATTGCGCAGTATTAAAAAAGAGTAAGAGAGTGCTTTTCGTGGAGCTCATTTTTTCACTGCAACAGAGGCCAAGAAGTGGCATATGGGACGATAACTAAGACTTGTATGTAACTATAGAAAAAGTGTTCTAATTTTCCTCTTAATTTTTGTTGTCATTACAGTTGATATCAAGCATTCCTGCACGATATATGGCTACAGAGCAGGGTGGAACCGGGGATGTCAGCCCATAAAATATAATTTGGTGGCTTACCACCTTACGGTAAAGCTAAAATGTGGAGTCTATTCAGTATTATAGTATAGCCTGAGGTATAAAGGCTAACCAGTCTCATGGTATAGTCGGTAATAGAGTTTGGTGGCACATTAGCTTATGTATCGAGACAGCTATGCACTCATTCGTGCAGCGCTAGATTGCTGCTCCTAATAGGCGAAGCAAGGTAAGCTAAAATAAAAATTAGTACAAATATTTACCTCGAGTTTGCAACTTGGTGGCCCTCAAGGCTATCTAGGAGTGTATGAAGGATTTGATAAGTTAGTACGAGGTGACGACTATATCGACAGAGACAAAAGCCGTTGTTACGGATATTCGGCGCATTAATATGAAAGGGCAGATTGCAGAGTACCTCCAACTAATATCTTTGCCTTATGTTCTGTACTGTTCACTTCTAATGTTATACTAACACATAGACGACCGCATGACGCATTTGGTGCATATAGCTACTGCGGACCACATGACAAACATGACACGATGTTTGATGGTTTGAATTACATTAAATTTGACAATTACTTGTGAGTTCTTAGGTGCCGAATAATATCCAGTACGGACGGTAAAGGCATTATAAGGCGCAGATATGTTCACCATTGTAAACCCTCGCCCCATCGCTCTGCGGTAATCAAGCCGCGCTCACGTCCCTGGACTTTGCGCCTTCTTTCGGCAGTGGCCTTTAGGTGTCATGCGGGAAGCAATATAAGCTGCAGGACTAGACGGCCCGCAATCATTCAGGTCCCATGTGGCCAGCAGTTGGAAGTGCTCAAGTGTCAAACAAATGTTCTGGACTTCTTGCAGAAATAGCAAAGGATCTCATTTCAACAGCCTTCGGTACGGAAGTGCAAAACCACTCTCTTACCGTTTTGTTTGTTCACTTTCCAGACATGATACATGTGTCTGATAATATACTGACAATGAGAATGAGATCTTGGTGAAGTTTCTGCTTGATAGCACTTTAGTGAAAGCAACTGTCCAAGCAAGGTATGTAATAAACATACCTTGCTTGGACAGCTGCTATCACTAAAGTACGCAATTACTACAAATGTCAGTAACCTTTTTGCCTCTCTTGTTTGATCAGGGATGTATATGATGTATATTCGAATATTTAAGCAATAGCGTTTTGAAGCTCATAAGTGGTTCACTCATTTTAGTTTTGGCTATATTGATTTTCCTGAGGTTTGGCATAACAAACGTATGTTTTCTTAGCACCATCACTGAAGATGAGTCTTTTCCGGAGCGATCTTTGAGCAGTTAACTGCAATCTCCAAGTCCTTAGACTTTTAACACATACTCTTGCATTATAGCTGCTGCGATTACAAAAAATCTTCTAGTTTGAGAGTGCCGAGTTTTTTTCTAGTTTTTAGCTTAAAGGTACTGTGGGATGTAGTACGATGACGGAAACTCTACTAATCACTGTGTAGCTAATGTTCGGCAATAGCGCCAAGGTTAGATTTTACAAAATCGTGAAGGAATACTGCGGTAAAATCAAAATCCTTACTTTCTTGACTTTTCGAAAAATGCGAAAGTTTTTTTGATTCTTTTAATATTTTTTCTGAAAGGCAAGAAAAATTCATCGTTTACCTATAACCAACGAACCAGGTCTACGCTTCCTGCCCAATGCACGATTCCTGCACTTCTGTTTCTTGAATGCCTTTTTTGAACGTTTCTTGGTGGGCAGCAATTATAAGCAACTGTCAAGGCTAATGACTTAGCTCACCAGTCTAGAGTAAAAGTCGGAAACTTGCGGGTTTTTCGGGTGGGATCTAGAACTTAATGATAACGCTTGAATTTGATTGAATCATTCTCGTGCATCGGATTCAAGAGGAACATTGCTTCACTATCCCCTTTGAAAAAATAACCAAGAGTTTCTACACCAAAACTGTATGATGCTTGCCAAATTTCGCGTGTCAACAACAATTGCCTTTGACTTTAACGTATTCCTACAGATTCCACAAAGCTTCAGTGATTAGTAGGTTGCAGGAATAGTTTCAAATGCTCTGCAAAGTTAGGAGAGTTCCACTGATTTTGTCCAATGTAGTACAGTCGAATCATGCCATGTGATCATGTGTGTCATTGCACATACTGTCCATCTTTCACGTTACCATCCTGGATTCTTGTTTTTGGTGTGTTCTTAACGTTCTTCTTTTCTGAGTACTAATCACCTCAAAATGATGTAAGAGATAGCAGTTGGTCAGTCTCTTGCGTTTTTGCTATTGCAAATTCAGGTTAAAGGTAGACGGTGTGTGCAATGCACACATCAAATAGAATGATTCGACTGTAACATGGTGTTTTTATCTAATCATCCGCAGGAATATAGAAGCAATATCTGGAAGCGGTATTTAGAAAAAACCTTAGAAATTATGTTCCTGATTTCAGAGCTATGCCTTCGAAAATACTGCTCATTTTGTTTCTACTGGATATCAGCACACTCATTAGTTCTGACCCTGCAAATCCACTCCTTATGTTTGACATGATGCTTGATATAGTGAGTTAGGTCCCATTCTAAATGGTTATTTGTTTTTTTTTAATACTTCTATGTTGCAGTGCAAACGGGAATGTAGTGTATGTGGAACGTTCAGCCAACCCTGCATGCAGATATGCGAGAAAACCTTTATATTTCTAAAAGAAGCTTACGACACAATAGACTATGCGTTATACCGTACGATGTTCAAAATAGCACTTGCAAAAGAAAAAAGGAAATTCGAGAAGAAAAAGAGTAAGGGCCCCAATTGTCCGTTTAGGGATACCGATTTCTAGTGATTATTCTTTTAAGAATAAAAAATTGTTGGTGGGCTATATACATTATAAGTCATGTTTGCAAAGTGATTCTCCGCATTTACTTCCTCATCGCTGAAAAGCCCCGGATAGACTTCACGCGACTTAGTCGTCGCGATCTAATCGCCAAGATTTCCATTCATTTTCATTTCACATTCAAAAATTTCGGGCTGGAAAAGGATCACAACCGAATGCAAGTTGATCGGCATGGAATGTTGTAACAGTTGTCTCGTCGCGATTCAGTCGCGACGATCAAATCGCGTGAAGTCTGCCCGGGGCCAAAGGCAGCGTCCAGGCAAATCTGGACCTATGGAGATTTTACGTGGAAAGTAATTTTGGGGCCCTAACTAAACCACTGCCCAACCGCCAGCTCAGGTAGTGCTTTAACGCCCAAGATATTTCCCTTCAAACTGGACCCCTGGACCGTATTTCGCATGGATTCGTGGCGCAACCATCAGTCTCGAGGGAAATATCTCAGCCGTTAGAGCACTACTTGAGCTGTCGGTTGGGCAGCGGCTTAGTTAAGGCCCTAAAATTACTATCGACCTGAGATCCTTATATGCCCAGATTTGGGTAGACGCTGCTTTCAAGACACTGTCTCACATCCGAGGGCATGTTTTTTGTGCGTTACACTTGAACATGAAGAAAATTCTTACTTGGTAGTCCCCTTCCAAGTACTTGCCTTGCCCTAAAGCCATCGTAGTTGTTGTTTGCTTCCAACTTTTTGGACAATTGAAGAGTGGAGCTGACTGCATTGTAAATTAAAAAGTTGACAGAATGTTTCTAGCGAAAGACCAAACTGTGATCCAAGCTGGCTTGTCTTATTGTTAGATTGAATGCTGTGCTGTGCACCATTAACTTTTTGAAGTTAATTTTTGCACAAGAACTCCCCTTATCTCGTACCGATTCCCTCCCCCTTCGAAGCGCAAAATGAACTCTCGGACTCAAATATTCAAAATTTGACGATCTCTTAGGGTGACTGTTCTAAGAGAGAAAAAAAACTACTATAATCCCCTAATGATGGTCAGATATTATATAAAAATTCGCAAAAAAAAGTTGTCTTTTTGGTTCATAGAAAAAACAGAATTGTACTCGTCCAAGTTTACAGGGAAAGATTGACAAAGTCAATATACTGACACACTACTCATGCATTCGCTTTGACGCTGCTTGAAGATTTTTTTTTCAGACTTTCCTAATTTCAAGAGTAAAGGACTCGGGAGATTTTTTTCTCAATCGAACAGCACATACATGCCGAAGGATTTCGCGATCAAAAGACTATATACTGTGCTGCATTTTGTCTGAGAGTACCGTGCGGCACATGTAAGTCTCGTTTTCCGGCAGCGAGGCTTCTGAGCAGCCGCTTAAAAAATCGAACGATGCGTTCTATGTTTGTAAAATTAGGTTAGTTAAAAGAGAGAGGAGCCACTGTGTCGAATATTGTTGTGCCGAACAGGTTGTTAGGTGGTCCTTTTATTGTTAGTGCTCTTCGGCCTTACGTTTCGACGCTTTCGTCTTCATCAGAGGCCTGGAATGGTTCAAAGCTTCATCCGTAACTCCAGCCCATCAAACATCTCCACCAGCCCTTGCCAGTTCTCGGCTCTTCCCCCAATCTAGTGCTACAAGAATTGTGATGACAAAAGACATACCAGGGAACCACCGCTTCGTTAGATGTCCGTACCGGATAAGATGTTCGCGACGGACGACTGAGCTATACTGAGGGTTGTCACGTAAACAGCTATAGCTCACATAATGATAAAAACGGAAGAAAATCAGCGGTTATGGATAAACACTCGTTTTTGTTGTTCATTTCTGGACTCTTTGCAGAAAACCAGAACGATTCCAAGGCTTTCCTAGCCGAGATCTCTTTTTCAAGTGTTAGAATTGTAACTTTGATATCAAAGTCGTCTCCACCATGCGATTCGTGCCTGTGCGAAGCCAAGTTCTTGCGCCTTTTGTCTGACAAATGCTTTTTGATGCGAATGCCGAGTGTTCTTCCTGTTTCCCCAATACGTGCATTACATTTCAAACATTCAAGCTGATACACCACTCCCACCTTCGCACAGTCACCCATTCTGCCGTGCGGGCATATCACGTATTGCTCCGTATTGCAGTATTGATCGTAGAGCCTGTTTCGTACGAGCTGTTTTTTGATATTATCGTTGGGAATGTTCACTAACATAATATCATCTTGCAGCTGCGCACGAACGATGCATTTCTGTATGGCCGCGCTGGTCTTATCAGAAATGAATGGCAAGCAAAGTGGAAGTTTGTCACCAGCCCGAATGTTGTTGCCATTTCTTCGATGGTGAATGTGCGGTGAAGAATGGTGACCGTTACTGCAAGTTATTTGGGTAGCCAGTCTTCGCGATTCGCTTCGCTCCTCTTCTCCGTTGCACATCTGCATCGCGGTTCTAAACATGTTACCAATGACAGCACGCTTCATGGAAGCAGGATGTGCAGATTTTACATTGATGAGGATATTTTTGCAGCTTTCCTTGCGATACCATTTGACTCTTACAATGCCAGCGGTCACCTTTACTTGAGCGTTGAGATAAGGCAGCCATCCATCGCGAGGTATCTCACGTGTGAACTTGATGTGCTGTGATTGCTGGTTAAGAATTCTGAAACACTCGTCCATCTCGGACTGCGTTGAAGTTACAACACAGCAATCATCGATGTAGCGACAGTATTTCTTCCGTTTTTTATCATTATGTGAGCTATAGCTGTTTATGTGACAACCCTCAGTATAGCTCAGTCGTCCGTCGCGAACATCTTATCCGGTACGGACATCTAACGAAACGGTGGTTCCCTGGTATGTCTTTTGTCATCACAATTCTTGTAGCACTAGATTGGGGGAAGAGCCGAGAACTGGCAAGGGCTGGTGGAGATGTTTGATGGGCTGGAGTTACGGATGAAGCTTTGAACCATTCCAGGCTTCTGATGAAGACGAAAGCGTCGAAACGTAAGGCCGAAGAGCACTAACAATAAAAGGACCACCTAACAACCTGTTCGGCACAACAATATTCGACACTTACGAACATGCCCAGGTTTAATGACTACGGAACATGGAAATTATTGAAAAAAAAGAGGAGCCACTGTTACACCCTATGCATTTTGAATTATTGTTCATTTGCTGCTTGCGCGATCTGGGGCCAAAGCGGATGAAAAGCAAAAAACTTTTCGGGTTGAGCTATTCTTGATTCTAACAAGGGAAGGAAGGTTAGTCGAAATGGCCTTTCTGTATGAGATGTGTATTTAGGGAGTACGAAACGCTAATTCCAAATAGACCTTTTCTATCTGCTGCGGGTTTCTATCAAGGAGTTCTGAAGCGTTTTGTTGACAAAAAATCCAATGCATGATTAGTGTAAAATAGTCGTTGACTTTTTTTTAGCGTTCCGAAGAAGAAGAAGCAGGCTTGAGCGGATATGTTTGTATGAATATTTATTGCGCGGAGTAACTCAAAATATATCCAAGCCTTCGAAAAAATTTACGACTGATTTTATCGTAGCTGCACATGCAAATTTTTGTTCATCAAAACCTTCATAATCGCCTAGGAACCCGCAGCAGGCGAAGAAAGTAGATTTTGAATCGGCGTTTTTACCCTTCGAGATAGTATCCATGTCATATTTAAGTGTTTTGAAATTAGAAATGGCTCAATTTTGCTGTTTTCTTTTTGATAAAAGGGTTTCTTGAGTATGCATTCATGGTTTGTTTGAAAAATTTGTGGTCATGTTTACCATCACTCAACACTGGAAACTAGCTTATGCAGAAGTATCACAGCATATCCGTCACAAAGATGAGATCAAAGCTTGAGAATAGAAAATGATAAATAATTACAGCAAATTTCAGAACATTCGATGTATGGCCATTCGATGTATGCAACACACTCCAACCATGGTAATGCTAGTAACCGAATACAAAAGCATAATCTGATCTCCTCTTGCAATTTTTATGCCTAGAATGGAAACTTACATGATAACTGATTGCATTTCAGTAGTAGACAACAATTTAAACTTTCAAGGTTCTGCAATTTATACATGCTCCAAAAATCTTGAATATATGGAGTTGACTATCCACAGAAGCGCAATTTTCATGCAAGACGCCGTAAGTTTCATTCCTGAGTAGTGGTAGCCTCGCGAAATCTTTAAAAATAAAACGCCTAACTAATAATGGTACAGCGAGCGCGTACCCGTTAGATTGATTCCATAATCATTGCCCCACTGGTTCTACAGTAACAAATGTAACCGCGCTTGAACGCATTCTGAAACGAATAACGTAGACGTTCACTTCCTAAGTTGCATCTAAGTGGCAGTTTTCACAACTTGTTTGTCGAAATAATATGTATGAAGTGCTCTCAAATGCATGGGTGGTGTAAGTTGTAAGCTTTCGCTTCGAGTCTCGACTAGGAAAAGGGAGCTTATGACAAATTATTGAAGACTCGCTGCAGTGTCAAATCGCGCGCGACTGGAGTCGCGTGAGGTATGTCTTAGGTCTTAGCTGTAACCGTCTTGGCGGGGTTCGAGCTAAGCTGGAACCGATCCCTCAGATAATATTTCATACTTCACCGTGAAGGCAATATGGAACAAAAAAGGTAGTGAGAATAGTTAGAGGTGCGGGTCGAAAAAGGTCGAAAAGGATCAAATTTTTTAAAATCAAAAGGGCTTCGTTTCAAAATTTCCCTGATTCCAGCTGGTGGCCGAGCATTGGTCACGAGGACTTAGGGTACCATTGGTTCTTACAAGGGAAGGATACTTGGTCGAAGTGGCCTTTCTATATGAGATGTATGTTATTTTATAGAGCATGAAACGCTGATTCCAAATTTGCTTTCTCTATCTGAAAAGCGCTTCTGGGAGTATAGCTAAGTAATTTTTTGATGCAAAAATTTGAAAGCGTTGCTATAACAAAATCATTCAGAATCTTAGTCTGTAAGTTCAAACGGGGCCATGATTACTACCAGGGCTTTTTATGGACACACACCTTCAATCTAATGAACTCATGTCAGTCGTTACTCCTTTCAAGCTTCGGAAAGACCTTAACACCCACTTTTATCTTAGCCTATTCACTGACTATTTCCCACAAAAAACCCCCAAAACTCCCCTCCCAGAAGCGTTTGCAGATACCGAAAGCGGATTTGGAATCAGCGTTCCATGTCCTATAAAATAGTATACATCACATATGGAAAGCCTACTTCGACCAAGTATCCTTCCCTTGTTAGAGAATTAACAAGAGCTTTTCCACATTATCCTATATATTTTCTTGTTGAAATGCTCCCTGTTGCGATTATTTCCAGGTCTAAGGAAACTTTTAGCGAAAACAGCTGAGGTTTCTTTTACCGCATAAAAAATATACGAAAACTCGAAACCACTTCCTTTGTTATCTTATTATCCCACTTCTGTTGAACCACAACATTCGTTTTGATTTTGTAGGTTAACGAGAAGAGAATTTAGTGAGTTACTAATGGTATCTATGTAACGAAACATTCTTTGCTTGGACAGCTGCTATTACAAAAACTATAACTATGTACATGAGTGTCAGTGACCTTTTTCACCTCTTATTTGATCAGGGATGTAAATGATGTAAAATTGATATATTCAAGCGAATGTTTGAGCACAAAGTACTTTAAACAATCATAAAGGGGTGAATTGATGACTGGCGAAGGCACTGATACACGTTTCTTGAAAATTCAGCAAAATCAAGGTTATTCTCTTCCAGATTTTCTGAGCGCTAACAATCGCAAGTCTTTGGAAATTCAAAACGTACTCTGTGTAATTGTAGCAATTAGAAAAAAGATTTTCTAGATTAATGACTGCCAGACATCTATTGATACCTCTAGTTTGGCGGGAAGAACTTACCCCAGATGTATCACGAGAGCGCAAACTCTGACTGTGTAGCAGTGTCGTTTAGCAGTGGTGTGTAGCAGATTTTATATAATTTTCAAAAAAGTTGTGAAAAAATCGAAGAGTCTGGAAAACCCACCGATCCATCATCAAATGAAAATCTACCCTTACTAGTGGATATAGTGCAAAACTTCTGCATCTATTTTTCTCAAATGCCATTTTGAGGTGCTTTTTGGGGCCGTATTCATCAACGAACCCTAGGGTTAGACTTACCCTCCAGGGTTAGTTTAACTCTCAAGGCTCATTGGCCGTATTCACCAACCATAGGGTAGGCTTTACCACGGAACGCGATCCATCCGTGTCGATCAACGAACCTGTGGCCGTATTCATCAACGAACCCTGAGGGTTAAACTAACTCTGGAGGGTTAAGGCATCAGTCACGCGTGCGCTGTGCAAACTCACATCACAGAATGCCTAAGTACCTGCTAAATTCACTTTATACTTCTATTCTTTCACTGCTTTAGTAATATAATCAACAAATAATCTTCTAGGGTTAAGCATACCCTGTGTTTTATGAATACGGGTTAATCGCTTTCGGGGTGAGGTTTACTCTCAAGATTAGATAACCCTCAGGGTTAAGCCTACCCTGTGTTTCATGAATACGGATTAATCGCTTTCGGGGTAAGGTTTACCCTCAAGGTTAGATTTAACCCTCAGGGTTAAGCCTACCCTGTGTTTTATGAATTCGGGTTAATCACTTTCGGGGTGAGGTTTGCCCTCAAGGTTAGATTTAAGCCTCCGGGTTAAGCCTACCCTATGTTTCATGGATACGGGATAATCGCTTTCCAGGGTTAAACTAATCCTCCAGGGTTACTTCAACCCTCAGGGTTCGTTGATGAATAGGCCACTGGTGAGGAGCTAGTACCTAGGCTCATTTCGCTTAACTCATCAGTTTTGGGTAAAATTCGAGAGCTGTCAAATTTTTTCGATGTGGAAGCACTTAAAGGCAGTGTCCCGGCAGATTTTGCACCTCCACCTTTTTGCATGTTTTAGGCCTTTTCGCCACGTAGACTCCGAATTTGAGCTTTAAACGGGCTGAAAAGGCCGATTTTGGGGCGTTTTCCTAATTCCAGAAAAGCAGCTTGGACGAGATTTTTTATGGAAAGTTGGGGGAGGTCCCCAGACGAAGATCCTGCCGCCTGTAATTCTTGCTTTGGATAGTATGCATCATGGGGGAGAGCGCTCGTGGGGTCCCGCGCCGAACAGGCGGGGAAGACCGTCCAAGCGCGCGCCAGTTGGGGTCGCGCGCGCCGGTTCAAGGGCCATTTTCTCGGCCCAGGGGGACATCACCCAGCCGGAGTGCGCCGGGAGGTCGATGGGGTGACCAGGAACCCCACCACACGTATATCCCCTAGGACCCGAATCTGCCGGGACACTGCCTTTAACGACAGCAAGTAGATTTGGAAGAAGATCATCCATCCCACTACATCATTACATGCATATCGCCAGCATTTTTTTGGCTTTTACACCTTAGCCGTTGCACAAGGCCTTTTCAAGACTTCAGAGTTTTGGTGGTTTTTCAAAAAGGATTGCTTTGATTTCAGTTATAGCGGCTAAAAAGCCTTGCCGATGTGGTTCTATAGTTCTGAAGGCCTTTTAGGTTTGCATGTTTCCATCAAATGCTCAAGGCTTGAAAAATTAATTACATACTAAACCCTTTACTTGCAGATTACCTGAGCAATATTTGAAAGTAATACATGGAGGAAATCCTATAGTATATTTTTAATTTCAGGAAGCAATGTCTTCAAAATCTTTTCTAATTTCAATTTTATTGAACGATGCTGCTACTGTTAAATAAGTCAGAAGTTGTATTTCTCATTCTCGACATGGTACTTGATATGGTGGATTTCTTTCCAAATATACCGAATACAGTTTTAGTGGAAAAGATTGTGTGGCACCATTGACCTCGGAAAGCCCTGCCACCAGTTCTGCGACAGGAATATTACATTTTTGAAGGAAGCCCATTGCTAAATATTAGGTCGTCCCGAAAGTATTTTCGCTTTTTTCAAAGAATCGCCACGGTCCGCAGAACGAACATCCTTCGAAGATCTTGGAATCATTCGATGCAGTTTTTTATGCTCTTTCAAACGGTTGGCTTTACATTGCAGTTTAACAAATGAGCTCTTAGAAAATAACCAAAAACTGCGACCCACGCTTTTTATCAGGGTCAAGTTTCGCTATTTTTCTAATTTCTCGTACTGACTCTCGAAGAAGCCCAAGTACCTTGCGGATAGAGCAAACCAAGTAGGATACAAAACAATTTCCGCCCTTCCAAATCACATTTTACAAAATTTTTAGAAATATTTTTTTGATGCTATCAAATTCTATATTTCGTCAACTTGAACCTCATACAGTGCTGGCCATAGCTATAAGGCCACCCTAAAAATCGGTGTAATTTGCTCTCTCTTGTTCAAAATTGTCCGAAAAACCACTATTCTGTGTGCAAACTAACGACATATCATTGACCAATACAGCTCCCAATTTCACTGATTTTGGGCGGAGAAAATTGAAAAATTTGAAAAAAGGGGTTTCCAAGGCTGGTCACAGCTATAAGGCCACCTCTCATTTCTAATCAGTAATACGTTTTTTAAACCTGAAATTTTTTGTACATATACAACATCAAAATCTAAAACATTTATCACACTTGGAAGCAGTCGCCTTCTTAAAAAGAAGATTCATCTTGCATTTTTTGCTTCAAAATGTATAAAAAGTTATAATATTTGGAAAAACTGCCTTTTCACCGAATTCTCAAGCATTTGTTTGACTCGAATGAAGGTTCTAGGCTTTGCCGAGCCTTTGCAATGGGTATGGTGAAAAGCGCAGGAGTCAACATGGCTTAGTCGCTGATATTGATAAACAAGCCTCATCTTACCGAGGTGTAAGCACGCTTCTGAGACCCAAAACTCGATTTCTGAAGCGCGAAAATTTTCGGTTGGAAGGTGACACGTCTTGCATGGTGACTACTCATGCACAGAACCTGTCAGGCTTTTTACAAAGACGTATTTGCAGCAATGAACTTAGAACGTTTTGTCTGCAGTTGGGTTGTGCGCAGTGTATCTCACAAGACTCCAAATTTCACTGCTTTGAACTCATCCTCAAGTCAAATCTTACAAAACTGCCAGGAATATTACAATTTTGAGGTCCTGAGCGGTTTTTCGCTCGATCGAGTTCAGAGCGGGTCAGTGGTCAGGCAGTGTGCACCACTCATTTTTGGAAAAAAAACATCCAAGGCGGAACCAAAATCTTGAGAGTTGCGATGACGTCCAAGCTATGCGCACGAGTCTATCGTTGTACAGGCGACGTGCTGAGCACGTGACAGAGCTTTTAAGGCATTACAACTCAATTTCTGCGTTTCCAAAACTCGTCTACCTGGAGGTGAGGTAAGGGCTCGTTTATCAATATCAGCGACTATGCCATGTTGACTCCTGCGCTTTTCACCATACTCATTGCAAAGGCTCGGCAAAATCTAGAACCTTCATACGAGTCAAACAAATGCTTGAGAATTCGGTGAAAAGGCAGTTTTTCCAAACATTATAACTTTTTATACATTTTGAAGCAAAAAATGCAGGATGAATCTTCTTTTAAGAAAGGCGACTGCTTCCAAGTGTGATAAATGTTTTAGATTTTGATGTTGTATATGTACAAAAACTTTCAGGTTTAAAAAACGTATTACTGATTAGAAATGAGAGGTGGCCTTATAGCTGTGACCAGCCTTGGAAACCCCTTTTTTCAAATTTTTCAATTTTCTCCGCCCAAAATCAGTGAAATTGGGAGCTGTATTGGTCAATGATATGTCGTTAGTTTGCACACAGAATAGTGGTTTTTCGGACAATTTTGAACAAGAGAGAGCAAATTACACCGGTTTTTAGGGTGGCCTTATAGCTATGGCCAGCACTGTAGAGCATCACTCGGGAAGCAACTCGGGTGTTATTCGATGCAGCACCTTCTCTTCCAGAGACATGTTTTTTGTTTCTGATTCGTAAACTTTTAGAGGACAAAATCGACAAAATTCATGTTTTTGATGGCGCCCCAAGATATACCCGAAAAATTCAAAATCTGATATTTCGAACCTGGAAACGCTCATTTGTCTTGTAAAATTAGTAATGAATCTTAATCTATCTTTAAGAGGATCAAAAACTGAGAATTTCTTAGAGTTTGACAAGTCTTCGTCTGGTATGGGTCTGCTAAAATTCGATAGTGTTGTTTGAAATTTTGTCAGAAAATTATGGAGAGCGCTGGGTAGGAGAAAGAAATTATGTTGAATCCTACTTGGTTTGCTCTATCCGCAGATTACTTGGGCTTCTTCGAAGAATCAGTACAAGAATTTAGAAAAATAGCGAAACTTGACCTTGGTAAAAAGTGTGGGTCGCAGTTTTTGGTTATTTTCTAAGAGCTCGTATGTTAAACTGCAATGTAAAGCCAACCGTTTGAAAGAGCATAAAAAACTGCATCGAATGCTTCCAAGATCTTCTAGGGATGTCTGTTCTGCGGACCGTAGCGATTGTTTGAAAAAAGCGAAAATACTTTCGGGACGACCTAATAGATTTTGCAAAATAGGTGAATCTATTTAGAAAGAAACAATGAGAACAAAAATTTTCGGTCCCATGTTTGAACCAGGTAACCAAAACTCTTTTATGCCCGGCTTCGGAAAATTCTGGAAATCCTCCGCATTTCGTCAATAATGCAGTGATATTTTGTTGGAAATTGACAGCAAAATATCATTGCCTTCAAGTTGTTGGGCTCAGTACGTAATCAATTAATGTATTAGCGAGTCATTCTCCGAAATTACTTCCTCTTCAAGCGTCACACTACCTCATTCGAGTGAAAAACTTTCGCGCGTTATAATTAAAAATAGAGAGTTGATAATTTTCACTTGGTAATTTCGCCTCCGCCTAGATACAACTGCACTTGCTTACTACAAACTTCTTGGCTCATCGAATTATACAGTTGACTTCAGGGCAGGTTAGAAATTGCAGAAATAAGTAATCATAGCGGGAAGGTCACTAGAAAGATGACAAAGTATTGGTTGCGGTTTGAATCTGTTCAGTTGGTGCTTGCGTTGGAGGCCCACGCGAAAGTGAATGAAAACTGGACTGAAAGAACTTTCGTAGTGACCTATTGTAGAATGCGAGTGGATGGTAATTTGCAATACCGCAATTTTTGCATGGAAAAGGCGGGTCGTATTGTTTGAGACGAAATCGTTATCACTACATAACGTTGCAAATGACTTTCATAAGCTGGATGTTGATTTTGGGAACTCAGACAAATCATCGCAACTTCCGCAGGACAAGCCAAATTTGCAGAAGTTCCGCAGGACTTTGTTCACTATGGCAAAAACGAAAACGTTGAAAATCGGAACTTCCGCGCGATTTTCATGCCAAACTGGTTGAACTTCCGCAGAACCTTCTTGAAAATCCTGCGGAAATTCCGAGAAATGCCAGAGGTTTCGCGGCACTTTGGCCTGCCAGAACTTCCGCAGGACTTTGAATGTGTTGTCTCGTGATGTTGCCTCGCCAACAACTAGAGTGCATTATCGAACATGTCAGCCGTAGTGTAGAGGATATTAGGTGGGTCTCACAGTCAATAGAGTGAGGTTCAAATCTCGCTTCGCTGTTCTCTTTTGCTGTTGTGGTTGGCATTCTTCGGGACTTCCGCAGGACCTCATTTCGGATCTTCCGCAGGTGACCCGGCGGAACTTCCGAAAGCGCTCTGCGGAAGTTCCGGTCATTTGTCTAGAAAACCAGCCAGCCATTTTCTACATGAATTCGAAAAATCAAGAAATTTTGGTTTTATTTCTATCTAAAGGGTTTCCGTTAAGTTTAGTTGCCTGGACAGAAAGATCGTGATGAGAGCTTCGCATCCTCGAAGCGAATGGATTCTTTCCACACTCTCAAGTTTCATTTTAATTACAAATTCTGGTTTTTTGCATTCTCAGCGTATTTGTGGAACGGCAGCGGATCCGGGATCAATGAAACATCAGTCAGTGATTAAATCTGTTTGTAGAAAATTGGAGTGTGTCGATTTTGTTGTGATATTTACATCACAACCCCGTTTTCTTTTGAAAACAGCTTTTTTGTACGAATCCCAAATTTTATCATCTGAACTGCTATCGTTTCAAAGATACGCAATGTCAAAGGACTCGATCTTTGCAAATTTAACTTTAATTTTGATTAATTTTATTTTTATTTTTTTTATTTTTTGTATTTTTATTTTTTTTATTTTTTTTGTACTTTTTCATTGTATATTTGAAATTCTGAGCAATTGCGCTTCATAAGATCCTGACTACACGGGTCAAAATAACTGATGAATATCCTTTGGATAGGATTAAAATTCTTCTTTATTGATTTTTAAATCGTTGCATCACTGATTTTCCAGAAATTAACGTCCTTTTTCATGGAAATCGATAAATGCAGATATGAAATACCCCAATCTTGTAGTCTTGCGGGTTAGAAAATGGGTTTTTTTTGCAATGAATTTCCTTGCAGTTTCGACCATTTTGCTATGGATCATACAGGCCATTCAGCAAATTCCTTCTTCTTTTGCGCATCTTAGGGCATTAAGCGTTTACCAAACACCTCGGAAAATGCGAAATTCAAAATGAAGCTTTCTTTAGAGTAGAATAGGCGTAATCAACAGGTAGTCAAAAAGCACCGTGATTAACTCCGACGATGAGGAGGCTCACCGATGGCACACGCACTTTTTGCTGTGAGGGACGATGCGGACCACCGGTGGCTCACATCTCTTGCAAGATCATGTTATTTGTAAGCCTAGTTTTTTATCTCTATTGATATTTTTCAATTATTTGCATTTTCTGTGACCTGAAGGGTGTAAAATGTTTATATTTGTTAACAAAAGAATCCTGCATTCCGCAAACAGCCACAAACCTTTCCACATTGAAAGTGCTACGCAAAATCGCGTCGCCCCACAGCGCCGCCATGCGAAATTGGGCTAATTCGTCAATAAGTTGGACATTCAGAAGCTCCTAATCATGTTAAGCTCATTCTGTCCGCAGGAATGAAAAAGTTTGCTGTTCGAAGCTAACTTTTGTAGGGAGTCTTCCTCGCTTACGAAAGATACCGAACTCAAGTCTTCTGTGAAAGATCAAACCTGTTTTGACACCAGCAAGCTTCTCAAGACCGCTGTTTTCATTTATTCGGAGAATTTATAGTACATGTAGTTTACCGCATTTTTTACATGAGAGAGAATGCATAACTTGGACAGTTGCAGTTTGTACCTTAAATCTTCGAGTATGACTGTTGGCACTAATCTTATGTTGAACCTCTTCTTCTTTCTGCATACCATTTCCTAACAAAACCCTCAGCTTAAAGCAAGAAGTGCCGAATTTTCTAGAACAATGTAATAATGGTAAGAACAAGTAGCCTGACCTGTGGTACTAGATTAAAACAGAAAACCCCTCGTAGTACGTAGTTGCACAATTTCAAATTTTTAACTCTGCATTCAGTACAGTTTTGAAGTGATACCCTTGATGATTCGCAGTTAACGATCCATGGAAGCGGAGTTTTTATGCGAGGCGCGGTATCTTTGTTGCTGAGTGACAACTGTGGTTGTGGACTTGCGACCTCTGAAAATGAATAGAATGCTGTAAGGACTGTAAAAGATCTGCTTGATTCATTGCGTCAATCCCAACTCGTTACCTCATCAACTTTATATGCTCTGTTATTACACATCACGATGAAAACAGCAACAAATTCAATGGTGCGTGAGCCGTAAATCAAGAACGAAAACTGCAGCAAGAACGTATTTCTTGAACTATACCGAAAACCTGTTCAAATTTTTCCGACTGTTCCCTGTTAAGTAGTTGTCTTGAAGCTGAAGATAACACGAAATTCTAACAGCTACACAGTCACATATCGACAGAGAACTATAGGCTGTATTTGTGAAATCGAACATCTTAACCCTCACTTGACCTTCGCTGTTGTATCCACGGCTGCTTTATGCGCCAATCATCTCGGTTTTCAAGCGATTTTAGATTCACAGAAATAGCGCATAAGATGAAGATCAGTGAAAACCTGCATCATTTTGTGTTTATAAAAATGTCATCATTATAGTTTAAAAATAGTTCCAAAGCTCTTCTATTGCGAATGAAATATCAAACTGATGCCAAATGAACTACGACGTCGGGATAAATCGAGCCCATGAGAGAAGTCAAGTGGAGTTAGGCATATTTCCAGCTAAGTGTTTTAGACTGTTCTATTTGACTATTTCTTACAGGATAGACTCTAAAGGTTCAGAGAAGTTCTACGCAATGACGTAGCCCTGAAAGTCCCAGCATTGACGCGCAATGTGAACGTTGTGTGCAATCGCACATTTCAAATCACGACCGATCGTTTCGCACAGTTACACTCTCCACCAACAAAGTGTATCTCATTCACAAAAGAGTTTCACATCTGGAACGAGCACAATTGAAATATCTTATGCAGCTTGATTTAGTAAGAGTACTGTATGCAGTGGTCTGTGGTTGATTTTACGCAAATTCTGTCCATGGAAAGTGAGCATAACATTTTTTGATGAAGAAGAATCTGAATAGGACCAAAGTAGATTCTTATTTCGCACTTAAACAGCATACACCACAATCTCCAGCTCGCATAACCATAACTCATCGAATTAGCGCTGCAAAGAAAAACCGAATTTGCGCTGACAGCCGAAACTCATGCGATCGTCTTGGGATCAGAGCGGCCTACCTTTGCTGGAATCGTTCATGGTCTTAGCGCTTTCGCGCAGATTTTATTGTATGATATGTGATCGTCCGCCTATCGCAACCTCTTCAAAAAAATACAGTCGAAAACTTTTTTAATAGTGGTACAAGTGCACATTTCTCACTACAATGGAACTCAGCCGCGTGCTTTAAAATGTCTTTCTCGCGTTTTTCAGCTCCATTATGTCGATTTCTCGTTAATGGACAAACATGATCCTTTCCACAGTCCAGGGACTAGTATGTCAGTGTTTCCCCCTTGGCAAGCACTTCGACAAGCTCAGTCAAGCCGGATAGTCCCGCATCTTCTGGGCAACTTGCTGCGCAATGTTTATACAAAGCATTCCGCTTTGATTTATTTTTATGACACGTGCCGTGGAGGAAAATTGCTATTGTGCACATATATATCCCGCAAAGGCATAAATTGCAAAATGTCGGCAAGTTTTTATGCGCTGCTTCACGTACGATCGTTCGAGTCATCCGATCCTGCCATCGAAAGAATAGACGAAATTTTACGAGCAAAGAGACGTTCTGTAATGAGCGTTGCCTTTTCAGTATGCTACCAAGAAAGCCGACAGAGCCGTTTTGTAGACTTCACTTCCGTCTTGTGGTAGGAAAGAGACGGAAATCAGAAAATTATTCCCTCTAGTATTCAAACTGAAGTGCTCGGCGATATTAGAGATCGGAAATTTGCCTAAACTTGGGAGTTTTGCACAAAGTTGAGAATAAGAGAATCAGAATGATCCCAAAGAATTGCTCATCTCGGCTCTAAAAACTTTTGAATGCAAAGATATAGGAGGTACTTAATATGTTCAAGTAAACTTCGGCTGGCTCAGTCTTGATATTTTGTCTAAGGAACGCTCAGCAACGATCTTTGATTTTTCGCGGCTGGAAATTACATTGATAAATTCAGGTCATAAACACTGCATAGAGATGACCTTATGCGAGTGAACGCTTACTGAAATAAAAACAGGTCCTTCGTTTGATCTTGCAAGCCCCTCTTTGACTTACGAGTTTATCGGAGATAATCGGATAACAAGGCACCCTGAAAATTACGGTCCTTCAAATTCGAATCTTAGACCTAGGTAATATATACCTTTTCCGGTGATATCCGCATCTTGACAATGCAGGTCTAAACTTTGAGCCAATTAATCTATGTGATAATTGGCGAATCCTATTGCAATGTATCGAAAACATCGGCTGATCTCCTATGAACTCTAGTGGATCTTGTCGAAGAGAACGAACAATTTTGATACAAGGAAAACGATGCGCCGACTCGAAGTTAACTCTTGAGTTTGACGATTGCCAATCGAAATCTTGTATATAAATTAATGCGATTGTTTGTTTCTGTTATATTATACTATCAGTTATTTATGTGCGGAAGCAAGCCGTCATTTGATGCTAGATAATTTCTGAAACACGTCAACATCTTTCCGAGTAAATTAATCTAGCCCTTTCCGCGCTGTGCGCTTGTCCTAGTACGGTAGCTGAAGAGGCGGTGCCGTCAAAGACGAAAAAGGCGTGAACCGCGCGACAGCCTTGTTCACTGCATGAGCATTTTCATTGCTAAACGTCCTCGATCATAAATTATATAATTTCTCTTTTACGGATAATAAGTCCTTGTTCTAAAAAGATTTATATCATGCGAACAATCGAGTCTTATCCCCCTTCTTGTTTCTCGTTTACACTTTTGACTTACCCGAACTTATTGGAAACAGGGGTGTTGGTTGTGTCATGTATGCGGATGATATAAAAATCTACAAGGTCATCCATAGCACATCCGACGTTGAAGCTTTACAGTCATGTATTGACATGGTGTGTCAGTGGTCTGAGAAATATGAGTTACCCCTAGCTCCACTGAAAACCAAAGTTGTGTCCTTGGGAGTTGAAAAAGTCAAATTTTCCTATACTATCAGTGGGTATGATATGACCCGTATCCAGGAAGTAAAAGTTCTGGGCTTTACTTTCTCCAATAAGCTTCAGTTTACCGCCCTCTACAACAGCATTGTTTCCAAAGCACTTTTCCGGACTTATAACCTTTTCTAGACACTGCGAACCTCAAACCCTGGAGTCTTAATTAAAGCATACAAGATGTATGTTCGCCCTATCGTTGAATTTGGTACAACGGTAATTTCGCCTCATAAAGTTCAAGATGTAAATGCCCTTGAAGGGATTCAAAATAATTTCACAAGAAAACTGTTTTTGAGGGTAATAGGTCCAAACTATTCTCTGATTCTTAGAAGTGAGGAACGTAGAAGAATATTATGTCTACCTAGTTTGGCCTCTAGAAGGAAAAAATTCGATCTTTCCATGGCATTAAAAATATTAGACGGTGGCTGCAAGATTGATTTCTTGAAATTTTTCGTTATTTCTTTCTCCAGAACTAGAGGTTCGCTTAAATTGAGAGCTCCCTCAGCCAAGACTCTCCTTCGTGCGAAATTCTTTAACCTTAGAGTAATGGCGGATTTAATTAGATTACATGGTCAAGGTGCTCTCTGTCAAACTTTGGCAAAATGCTGTTCTCTTGCCAGTCGTCCTCATTCCTGATAGGGATTTTGTTTCTGCATACTTGTTGTCATTGTTTATGTTCCGTTTTTCTGCTGTTTCATCTTCTGTTTCCTCTGTTTGCTTTTGTTTTTTTAGCTTATCGTTTTTCTACATGTTTTTTGTTTTTGTTCGATGTCCTCTACTTTATATTTTCCTTCAGCAGATACTCGTACTGCTCAGGTTCATCTTTTTTGGATGTTTACCTCACATGTTAGTTGTAACGCGTACCAATAAAGATAAAGATAAAGAGTGTGAAAGTAATTACAAGCGTCTGATGGATGCAGCTAAAGTCTTCATGACTTATCGACAACTTTATGGATTGTACAAGTTGCACACAACCTTGAAAACACAAACTCTCTTCCAGTACAAACGGTATCTTTTGATTTGATACCTGTTGAAATGAGGAGATCTTGCGCACTTCAGATTTGCCTATGTTTAATTTTTTCGTTGTTGTTGTTTGAGATAAGTACAAGGAAGTTCGCTGAAACTGGTTTAATCTTGTTTACGACTTACTTTTTCATCTAAACATAAGATAACTGCGCGTTTGTGGTTTTTTTTTGTAATTCGTTACGTGGTTCTGTAAAAATGTTGATATGTATGCCAATACAACATTCATTATATATAATGTATAGCATGTAGAATATATTAGGTTGTCACGAAAGTTTTGTCCGTTTATTTCATCGCTTACTAAAATCAATGTCCATGGACGACTTGGGTACCACTTGACTCAGATTTTTCTCCTCTTTCTTACAGCTATATTTGCTTTCTAATCTACCATGCCTTTGCAAAGTTATCGCCACGGATTTTTTAGCACTTCAGCAGTAACGCCAACTCTTTACTGAATTTTAAAAATCTTTATCTCGATATTTTCAAGGATCGCTAGTAGCTGTTAGATAGAACAAACCTTTGGCTACATTACACCCATTTTAGATTACATGAGCCATGTTTACCAACTCCATTATAACTATTTATTTAATAAAAACCGTGGCTTTTTGATTACGTTTACTACGTAAAAGTACCAGAAATTCCAAAAAGCTGCTTTTCCACAGCAAATTAGACTTGGTTATGTTGCACAAATAATGTCCAATAAGGATCATGTTTCAATTCGCAGAAACTTCAAAAGCTTTCTTATATTTGCTGCAGATGCGTGCTTCATGACTTAGCCAAAAATTGAGACCTCAGAAGAAATGATTTTTTTTAAAACCAAAGACAGCAGATTAAAAAAATCTAAACATATTACCTTGTTATCCGAGAATTGCTCTATTTGATACATACTTTAACCTTTCCCAAACTTCGGAATGAAATTTCTAAAAATTAACCTAACTTGGAGCAGATAAAATTGACGGGTGGGGAATTTTGGCAATTATCAAAAGAAGTATACATGATTTTGGTTCGCAAATATTATATATCCATAAAAAAGGAAGGAAAAGCATCGAATGAATGCTGGAACTCATTCAGGTCTTTAGAGCGCGTGGTGTTATAGTGATCTGAAGAAACGGACAAAACTTTCGGGACAACCTAATATCTAATGCATAGCTTATAGCAGCAGAAAGTTTCATAAATATCTACGAAGAAATATTTAATTTTTTTGTGCAAGACTTAAGCATCAATAAAAAAATTCCGCGTCTAAATCAAAATTGATATCGCACGTTATACGATAAAGTTAAATAAATTATAATTCTTTTCGTATTGTTGGTGCAACCACCAAGCGACTGCAAAATTCGTGTTTCAATTTGAGTATATACGTTTAGCATGCTTCGCAATCGAATGCAAAATAAATTATAATCTCCTGTTTCAACGAAGGTATTTATTGACGCTTTATAGAAAGCGCCTTCAAAAGGCTCCGGAACTACTGACAATGAGCTCGAACTCAGATTTGAACATGGAATGCTGCAGTGGTTACAAAAACAGCCGTGACGTAAAATCCATCTCGTTAGAAGATTCCTCAACACCCATAGGTTGGTGCGCTTCGAGTCGCTATTTATTTGGCAGCGCCGCTTATACAGATCCCAGCAGTGGGTACATCATTACATCGTAGTGTTGCTACGCTAAAACTACTCAAACTCAATTTTATTCAGGTTTTGGTACTCGATCGACAGCTATAGCAAGAAGACTCCTAAAGCTCTGCGATAGATTCGATAGGGAAATCTCCAAGGTAAAGCTTTCGTTATTGGTTTTTAAGATTGCTAATATTTTACGTTTTCAGCCACATCGTCGCCGCATTCCTAGGATCTCATTCTTGTGGTATCGGACAATTTGGCTCATTGCTTGTGCACTGTTCTTTTGTGCATATTTTGCGATTACTTGTACATTGTAGATAGTGAGTAGCAAATAAAGATAATATTGATCCGATATCTTACATGCCTTCTTATTTATGGTTTTCTTTTACATTATATGAAACATGGTAGGGTCAAGATTTACATTCGTTTGGTCACCTTCTGGTTGTCATGCTCTAAATTCAATCTTTAACAACCAAAATCTTATACTCGCTGATAGGCTAATTACGGTTAACATCTGTTGGTAACAGTGATAAGTGACACCAAAACTTTGCTGAACATTTTATCTCCATGCAACACTCAAAGCTCTTAAAATAATCAGTTCTCCTGCGCAATAGCCCATACAAAGGCAGTCAACCAAATCCATTAATTATAGCAATTCTCGGCGACCCATTTACCTTGTTGAGTGAGCTGGCATCAGTAGCAGTTATGAAATATTCACACGGATCTCCGAACTGGGTCAAATAGAAAGGTGTATTCGTCGATTAAGCTATCGATGGGACCTACCGTTTGAAATCCATAACTTGGACTCGTTCTTGAAAAAAGCAGTATTCTTATTCGGCGATACACTGTGTTGCGCTTTTGATTGTATCCATTGCTGTTTTTGGGGCCCTAATTCGATTTCAAGCAAGCAGTTGGGCCGTGCCACTGTGCCTCATAAGTGCTAGCTACACCACACCATTCTTTCAGGTTAGGAGCAGTATGCTAGAGGCTCTTTTGGCCTCAAAACTTTTTTGCTGTGTTCAGGCTGGTCGAGTTTAGAAAAAAACCCGGTGCGTCTTGTACTCTTGAAATTAGGGTATTATCAATTAAAGAGCGTCTTTTAAAGGTCAGAACAGTGGTTAGTACAATATCAGTAAATAAATATGGATAAAAATAACTGAGAGAATTGCTATTTCCAAGAAAATCGTACTAACTTCCTTCATCGAAAATGCGCGCACCTTCAAAATCAGTTGAGTGCTTGTTTCAGAAAACATAGACAAGGCGCACATTTTTTGATACATATCTGGAATCCAGAAAAAATCACTAGTTCTAGCAGGTACATGCGATTAAGACTGCTGCTGCTGAAACCGCTTGCTTAAGAATTGAGTGATCATGAGTAGTCAATAATGCTTATGGAAATAAATTGCTGCTTTGTTTTAACGTTCAGTTGAAAACCTAGATTTCTGCTTATTTTCGCTGTCAAAATTCTGATAAAGACAGAGTTGTAAATGGAACGCATTAACAAACTGCCAAGATTCGGAGGCACAAAAGAGAGCATTACCTGACAGAAAAAGGGTTTTTTTAAACATATTCTACATCTTGGAGAGTTGCTAAGACGACAAACAGAACGAGTAGGGCGTTCCTGTGCTTACTGCATTTTGGGAGGCGTGCAAGTGGTACCCGAGCAGCCGACTGCTGCCGCAGCCAGCCGCCAGAGCTGCCGACAAAGCCGCTGCAGATGGTACAATAATTACGCTCGTCGTGAAAAACTCCTGCCGAGAGGTTTTCTCGCACCTCGCCGCTCTGAGGAGCGATATCAGTCTCAGGAATACGTGATATCCTCAATATCTATATCATTTCAGACAGAAGAAAATTCATGTTTTTTGATAAACATGCAAGTAAACAAAGGTAAAAAGAGGAGAGTTTTCCCAGAGGCAAATGGTCTCAAAATCAAATCACTTCAAAAACTCAAAGGAAGCAGAAGCTGAAAATTTTGAAATTTCTTAAATTTCTAGATTTTTTTCTCGCTTTTGCGTTGAAAAGCGGACGAGAAATTACGGGAAGATGTCATGGATATAACGGTAAGAAAAATCTGTCAAAATGACTATTCCATACATAGTGATGCTAAGCGAGCTAAATAAAGCAAAGTAAGACTACCAAATTATGCGGGTCAAGGATAGCGTGATATCCTCGATAACTATATCATTTTGAACAGCAATGCCATATTTCATTGAGAACCATGCAGTTGAGTAGAAAACTACACCGGATATATCACAAACTATTGCAAAAATGGGTGAATAGAAAATCAAACAGTTTTTCCCTGTTAAAAATTTTGAAATTGAAGTACAATAATTGTCCATTGACGCTGTAGTTCAAAGAATCCTCAATTTTCCAATGAAGAATTCGTAGAAATCAGAGTTGTTTGTTGAAGGGTTACCAGAGGTGGTTCTTTCAATTTCGAACTTTTGTTATTTTGCAACGAGTTGAATTTTTTCATCACTATTTTTTTATTTTCTCAGAATTCCTAGAGAAGTGCACTACGAAAGAAGAAGAGAAATGACGTTCGACGTAAAAGCGAGACCTAAATTCTTTAGCTTCTGCTTCCTTTGAGTTTTTGAAGTGGTTTGATTTTGTGATCATTTTCCTTTAGAAAAACTCTCCTCTGCTTACCTTTGCTTATTTGCATGTTATCAAAAAATGAATTATTTGCGTTCAAATAGATATCGAGGATATCACGCTTTCCTGAGGTTGACATCGCACCTCAGAGCGGCGAGGTGCGAGAATACCTCTCGGCAGGAGTTTTAGACGACGAGCGTAATAACTGTACCATCAGCAGTGACTTTGCCGGCAGCTCAGGAGGCTGGATACGGCAGCAGTCGGCTGCCTGGGTACCACTTGCTACGCACCCCTGCATTTTTTTATAATATCCCTTTGAATGTCACTACGTAAACCAACACAGAATATGTATCATCTCAAAAATTCTCTAGGAAATTTGTAGGATTATCAAAACAAATGGAAGAGATGATGCTAGTGTTTTCCTACTTTTATGTGATATTGAGTCCACGAGTGAGCTCGGTTTCAACGCAAGAGTGTATTTGCTTGTGAGCTATTTGCTTTATGCTGCTGAGATTCATCTCAAATTATCCTAAAAGAGAAGAAAATTTTTACGGAGGAAAAACTTTGAAGGCAGCGTACACCCAAAATTTCACCTTCGACGTTTTTGTCATTCTGGGGCCTTTCCGTGCTGCTGATTACAGTGATGTCAATGAAATCCTCCAAAAGTCCCAAACCCCGATTTCCGGGGCCCTCTCTTCAGGGACGGACAAGTTTCGAGCTCTCGTCCCCGTCGACATGCCAGCAGCTGCAACAGCATGACAGCCTGCAGTTGCAATTGCAACTGCTGCATATGCTGTCGTGGTTCGACGCCCGAAGGAGGCGCACCGCAAAAAGCAACTGCACTGTTGCAACTGCAGTTGCAGATGCAACAGCACTGCAACGACAACTGCAGCGGCAACTGAAGCTTACGCTGTCGTGGATTCGTCCGGAGGAGGCGGAGTGAAAGAAAATTGAGGGGGGTTTTCTCCGCTCAGAAGCAACATTGGGAGACCGGAACGCAGTTGGTCTTCTTCTGGGACCAGTTTATACACGGTATAGAAAGATCTGGGAAATTCGGTAACTTAGATTTTGGGTGTACGCTGCCTTTTAGCAAGTGCAATATTTGTTGTCCACTTTGAGAAGCCTAATAACCGAAATAAGCCAAATGAGACGTTGTGCCTAAGGCTTTTTTCTCAGAGCTAGCAGACAAGGATACCGCTGTAAGCTGCTACTCATGAGGCACTCAAATTGTATTGTGGTGTTCGTTTCCTTGAAACTTTTGACATTATCTTCATTGAATTGACGTTCAAAAGTCGCCGCCTTCAGTGGTGATGACGGAAATGATAATTTTGATAGTGAGTTAACCATGAATTACTAATGACTATAAGGTTTCTATGAACCGTTCCAACATTGAAATTTTATCGACAGCTTAAGAGAATTTGGGAGCTTTTCCTGGTACTTTCAAAAAAAAAAAGAAAATCAATAAAGATTGTAATGAAAGAGATTATCCACACTCACAATGAGAGATCAAAGATGTTATTCAGTGAAAAAGGTATATTTAGTTACAGTGGGAAACCACCAAAACTCTCTAATGCTAGTTATGGTAATATACGGTAAGGCACTACTTACTTACGTGTTAGTACGTTTTCCATAGTAATGGTTAATACTCTAGAAAATCATAATTGATGAAAAAAAAAACACAAATCAGTGAATAGTAAAGGTCGAATTTGATCTCATTTCAATAGTCGATAATAGATTTCTGAACCCAATAGCTTAGTAGGTGTGAAGAAATACTCTTGAGAATTAACGATCCATGATAGCGGAGTTTTTATGCGAGACGCGGTATCTTTGTTGTTACATATTAACATTGGAGCAGCGAAATCATAAATTGAAAATAACGTTGCCGAGGGTGTTTTTACCTCGTCAATCCCAGCTCGATGCCTCACCAGCTTTTTAGCCCTCGTACTCAATGTATTGCAATGAAAAAGCAAGGGCAGCGCATAAGCCGCAACTCGAAATATACCCTGTGAAGAAAATCTTCTTCTGAGCTACTATCATCTCTTTTTACGTCTTACTGATTGGATATTGACTTGTTAACTGACGTGACCATTTAAGAAAAGGTTTCCTTACAAGCATACAGTCAAAATTTGACAAAGAATGATGTGAGTGAACTATTTCCACAAGGCATGCACATTTCGCATTGCAAGCAATGTCTATGTCTAGCAGAAGAAATATGGCATTTATAGACTACTAGCTGGCTTACCCGGCTCCGCCGTATCCGGACCAAACTTGGCACACATACACTTCGGGCCCCCGCGCGTGTCACAGTCCACTTTTCGTTATCGATCGATGTCGATTTTACCGATTTTTATCGATTTTTTCGCAGAGTTCACCTACAGGGCTAGGAGTTGGCACAGGGGGGGAAGTGAGCATGGGGATTCCGAATACAATATTAGTTTTCAGAATTATCGATTGCTTTTATTGATTTTATCGATTTTTTGGCAGAGTTCACCTACAGGGCTAGGAGTTGGCACAGGGGGGAAGTGAGCATGGGGATTCCGAATACAATATTAGTTTTCAGGATCGTCCATTACTTTTATCGATTTTATCGATTTTTTTGCAAAGTTTGACCTGCGGGGCTGGGAGTTTGCACAGAGGGTAATCGAGCATGCAGATTACGAATACAATATTACTTTTCAAGATCGTCCATTACTTTTATCGATTTTATCGATTTTTTGAAAATTTGAGCTAGGGGGCTGGAAGTTGGCACAGGGGTGTTCGAGCATGCTGATCACCCCCCTTGGGGATGATCAGCATGCTCGATTACCCCCCTGTGCCAACTCCCAGCCCCCTAGCTCAAACTTTGCAAAAAAATCGATAAAATCGATAAAAGTAATCGATAATCCTGAAAACCAATATTGTATTCGGAATCCCCATGCTCGATTACCCCCCTGTGCGAACTCCCAGCCCCGTAGCTCAAACTTTGCAAAAAAATCGATAAAATCGATAAAAGTAATCGATAATCCTGAAAACCAATATTGTATTCGGAATCCCCATGCTCGATTACCCCCCTGTGCCAACTCCCAGCCCCGTAGCTCAAACTTTGCAAAAAAATCGATAAAATCGATAAAAGTAATCGATAATCCTGAAAACCAATATTGTATCCGGAATCCCCATGCTCGATTACCCCCCTGTGCCAACTCCCAGCCCCGTAGGTGAACTCAGCAAAAAAATCGATAAAAATCGATAAAATCGATATCGATCGATGACGAAAAGTAGCCTATGACACCCGCCGGGGCCCGTAGTGTATGTGTGCCAAGTTTGGTCCGGATCGGTTCAGAAATGGAATTTTCTATTCGGAACATACGTACAGACATACAGACAGACAGACATACAGACAGACAGACAGACAGACAAACAGACATTCAGCTTTATATATAAGATTTCTCTGTGTTTTCATAATCAACCTTTTTGGCGTCTAGGAAAATTCAGTAAATAAAGCCTTTTAGATGCTCTGTACGGAGTGATCAACGAAATCAAGAGTTGATGCGCTATATACAATACCGCTCTCAGAACACGCAATTTCGCGGATTTGTAATATCGCCATAACTTCCTTCGGAATGCATAAATTCTGGATCTGAAACAAGAGTTATACTCAGCTCATTAAGGCGAATCTTTTGGTACCTTGCCTTACCGTAATTCTCGGGCACGATTGCTGCACGGTAGGAAATAAATTCTGCTTCTTGGGGGAGGAGAGGTGAACACAATATTCGTGTCCTGTACTCGAACCCACCCCTTCTAGTAATAAATAGGTGCTTGAAGCTACTAAACAAACAGAAGAGGGGAAAACAACATCGACGGCATCATCACGGCATGTTCGCATATTGTAGAACTAACCACACCCAATACCACTGATTACTCTCCTCCCCCCTAGAATTTCAAAAAAAAAATCGCAAAAGGATTCACTTGCTGCAGTACACCCACCTCCCCTCTCCCAAAATGCAAAATTCATCTTCCACCGTGCACCAATCGTGCCCCGAGAATTACGGTAGGCAAGGTACCAAAAGATCCGCCTTAATGAGCTGAGTATAACCCTGTTTCAGATCCAGAATTTATGCATTCCAAAGGAAGTTATGGCAATATTCCAAAAATTCCGCGAAATTCCCGAAATATCGCGAAATTCCAGGAATTCCACTACATTCACGGAAATTTTGCATGTTCTGAGAGCGGTATTGTACATGTAAAGCAAGAGAACGATTTAATCGTTTTACGAACTGACACCAATGAAGACATTGTAAGGTTCTCCCCTAATCAGAATTTGTTAGATGTTTTTTGTTAGTATTCTCCTTGCATTCTCTTTGGATGCTATTTTTCCAATCCAATTTGATAAATGATACACCATTACATCTCCACGGAGTAGTCCACAACTGTATTACACAACCTTAAGTCCTTTAAAGAACTGTGAATGGCTCGAAGTTTTCTTCTCATTTGTAGAATCGCAACTCATCGTTTTTATAGTAGAAATCCGTTGACCCTCACTACTTATAATGGTTCTTAATCACTTATCCATGCTTAGCACACATTATCAGCTCACATAACCATAATTCGCCAAATTAGCGCTGCAGAGAAAAGCCGATTTCGCACTGACAGCCGAAAACTCACGATCGCCTTGGGATCAAAGCGTCTTAACTTTGCTCAAATCCTTCATAGTACTGAGCGCTTTCGCTATGTGCTGTGTGAGATCTTAGGATACGCAGGCTATTTGAAAAATAAACCGTCCGTGCTGCATCGTCCCTCTCAATTTCGAAAGCTCAGACACTTCGGATCATGAAACCCGTAATTGGCTAAACGGTTTGCTTCGCAATGTTTATACAATGCATTTCGTTTTGATTTATTTTTACGACACGTGTCATGGAAGAAAATTGCTATTGCGCACATGGAGTATCCCGCAAATGCAAATTGCAACAAAGGATGTCCGCAAATTTTGCCCTGTTTCATGCGTATAAACGCGTGATCACTTCAGCTAGTTGGATCATAGAAATGAATGAGAAAAAGGAGTGGAAAGATGATTTTTTAAAAGTGTAATGTCCTGTTAACAAAGACAAATTTTACAGGTGATACTGCGAACCAAGAAGCGCTCAAGTGTGGTTCCTTAAAGGAGGAAGATGGGAGAGATAAGAAATTTCAAAGTACCCACTTCAAATGTCTTTTGAAGTGTTGACGACAAAGGTGAGGCGAGCTTTTTTACAAATTAGTGGGACAATCATCGACTTTCCATTTAGTTTTTTCCACCAAACTTTTGCATAGCAATCTTTGACTTCTCTCTTGTCCGGAGAGTACATTAATCAATTCCCAAGTTCCGTAAACAGTACATAGAGATGACCTTATGTCAGTGAACGCATACTGAAATAGAAACAGGTTCCTTGTTTGATCTTGCGAGTAACTGTTTGAGTTACGAAAGAGTTCGTTCGGAGATGACCGGATAACGAATTCTTGCAAAATGCAGTATGAACAGAAACAGGAACAGGAACTTGTGGGCTACCAATTGGCAGAACAAAGACATGGTAAACTAAATGAAGCCAGAATTGGAAATAGTTGTCTCGCCTAAGTCCTTTTTTTTCAAAATTAACTCCTACAAGTTCTAGGTTCAAACTAGTGAGACTACAACATCTATACGTACACTTGCTGTAGTTTTGATTGGAAGAATTGAAAGAGCAAAATAATCACAAATTAGGAACCCTGTAAGCCTTCATCTTTAGCGACCTGATTATATCTCGCATAACCTATTCTATAAGATCAAGCTATGATATTATGATTACATATTATATATTATTATACATTGCCTTTTACCTGCCTTGCTATTAGAATTCAAAAATCAATTGCTGCCATCTTTTTTTGATCGGTTATGCTTGATATCGTTTCAAAACACATTCACAGTTCCGAATAACTTATATTATTTCTGCTGGTTTCTTTCCTTATGATATGTTTTTTTTCGATTATTGAGTAGCGCGCCTTTCACCACACTGCACCTCTTCTTAGAAGTCATATCTTCACCATGCGATATTTCTGTGTTCAAAGAAAAAGCGCCGCACTCCCCGCCTTGGCAGGGCTCGGCACGAGGTGGCTTACAAGCAAGCTGGGTATCGTTTTTGGGATGAAAAGCAAAGGGGGTTTCGTTTTTGTGACCGAAAACACACGCAAAATTGGCGATTTGGCGACGCTTTTTTTTAGTCGACGTTTCGTTTTTTGGAGGATTTTTAGGGAAAATGGGGGGGGGGGGGTCAAACGGGACTTCGTAAAAATACCCAAAAGTCAAGCGGGACTTCGTTTTTCGCATTTTCATCTAGCCACCTCGTGCCGAGCCCTGCTCCTTGCGCATGTTGAAGTATACGGTAGCTGAATGGGCGGCGCTTTCAAGGACGAAAAGGCTGCGAAGCGCGAAACCGTTGCATTCGCAACCGCCATTGATAGACTTCTTCCCCATAAATAGAAGCATCTGATTTCTTCTTTGCGAGTACTATATTGAATGATTGCTACTCTTACCTAGTTTACGAGTTACCTTGGAAACACCTAAAGGAAAGGTGGAACATTCAAAACTATTCGACGCACCTTTCCTTCCCCTTTTTAGCAAATGTTTTTGGTTTTGTAACTCCTGAATCACTAGAGTAATCGGCAGGATATTAAGCTCATGGTTCTGCCAGGTCCAACTTATTTCTCGAAATTTTCCATATTACACTTCCGAAAGGACTTCACATATGCATAAAGTAGACAAAGCGCAGAGCAAGTTTTTTGGTATCGTTCATTTCATTTCGTTTTTCAAAAACTCTCAAATTATCATCTTTACCTTACCAAATACCAAATTTGGTCAAATCAGTCCTCATCCATAGAAAATCAACCGACAAGCAATTCGTATTTATGCAGTATATCTTCCTTTTTTGACAAACAACTATTTCTTTACGACTCGTAAAGGCTTCGGGATGAAATTGCCATAAATTTTAGTCCTCAAGCGCGCCAAAGATCGTATTTTATTTCAAAGCGGCAAAGGTTCATTTGTAGAATCAATTCAAACGAGAACTTATTTTTAGAACTTTTTGAACTTTAGTGTTCGAGGCATTCTTGTACACAAGACATTGCAAAAGTAAAGCTTTGCAAACATTATCTCAAATATTGAAAGGTTGAAAAAATGTGCGCTTGTTTACTCTATCCATTTGAACCAGAACTCCTCCGATAATCTCAAATGAAAATTTGAAAAAAAAAACTTGAGATTATAGAATTCAGGGGTTTAAGATTGGCAATTTTTTATGAGCGCGAAAGTAATCAAAAACATAGCGTTAAAAAGAAAAAAGCAGCACCGATCATTATTGGCACTTGTCTCAATTCTACGATTTTATGGTAGATCGAATGGCAAGAACTTTTAAAGGCACCATCTCCCCATATTCTCACTTCCATGTTTTTGTCGATTCCAGGCCTTCTGAAGGCCCTGATTTCGAATATGGAGTCGAAAATCCGCGAAACCTTCAAAAATCCCAGCTTTGAGAACCCTCTGCAACATGCGCCAGCGAGGTAAAGGATGCAAATGGGCTGGGTGACCATGGTCGCTCCGCCCACTTTGCTACATGCGGAGCGGATTTCTCGCCCCAGAAGCAGTCTTTTGCGGCGCAACTTGGGGGTTTGCCTAGTGTGGGGACCCACACTAGTACGCCATCATAATCTCCCCAGCCCCCATTTTGGATAGACGGTGCCTTTAAGAGGAGCTGATTTTTTCGTCAACGAAATCGAAATGGTGTACTTCGTCAAAATTTCCCGTTTCAACTACAACTTATAATCACCCATGAATAGTCCTCACTGTTGGAAGGATCCCAGGCTTGGTGCCATCCAAAGTTCTTATTGAGCAAATGTTTGGAAACATGCAGGTGCTGGTGCTACTTCCTGGCCCAAAGGGCAATAATCGAAAAAGGATCCTTGCCGTGAATTTTTCAAAAAGCTCTATCAGTGGATGCTTGTTTCAGATTCTCAGTATGGAGTGCTGTATTGATGATAACAATCCCAATGAAGGTGAAGCACCCATCTCGACGAAAACTAGTTTAACTCCCACTTTGGATTGGTGTGCTCCGAAACGCTACATGTTTGACAGCGCTGTCTACACATCTTCTAGCAGTGAGTATATCTGTAGAATTACGAGTGCTGGCAATTAGGCTAGACTCAATTTCCTTCAGGGATTGATGACCGTTTCAATGTCATAGCAAGAAGACTTTTACAGCTCTGCGATAGATTCGACAAGGAATTCTTTGAGGTAAAGCTTCAGTAGTTTCTATGTTACTTTCTGACTACGGCATATTTTCAGCCACATCGTCGTTGCTTTTCAAGGTTGTCAATCCTATGGCGCCGCTGATCGGACCCATTTTTCTAGATATTATTGTACCTGTATTGTGTATATAAATTGGATAATAAACGTTGTATAACTTTTTGCCTTGCACAACCTTATCAATAGTCTTTCTTACCTGGCATCCTATCCAACGAGATACTCAGGCTAATAATAAGTCGTTCGCCTTACAAAAAACACCCATAACTTTACAATCGGTAGTTAACACATTGGCGACCATGCAGTACTTTAGTTGTCTGCCCTTTGCGACCAAGACCACCCACGGATAGGTCAATATTTTTCAAATAAAATCACGCATACTGCCATCTATAGTATACTTACAGTAGCTTTGAGAGGCTGACAGAAAAATGGAGCTTGTTTATCAAACTAGCGCAAAGGGAAACCTCTGGAGTGGGTATGTCTCAAAATAATCGTCATTTTAGCCAAATTCTAGTCTTGACGCAACATGTGTGTCAAACGGTCGTCAACGTGTCAATAATCAAATATGCTAGAGACTTTACTAAATATGTGTAACGAACTGGTCATCGCGCCATTGTAGCAGAGCTGATTTCAGTCTGCATCGCTTCCAAACATATAATATGAGTTTTGGAGAAAAAGATAAAAACTCGCAATAGCGATAACACTCACCATACAGCGATTTTTGCTCAGCTCAAAGTGTATTGCGAAATTTCCTGATCGTATTGAGCTCCTTTTCCATCTCGACTTTCAGATTTGCTGCTCATTGATACTGCACAAAAGCAGTCAACTGGAGCATTAATCATACGAATTCTCGTTGACCCATTTACCTCTTTGAGTGAGCTAGCATCAGTAGCAGTTGCTTATGAAATATTCAGCAGTACTTCAGTACTTCCAAGCCTTGTCACATAAAAGAGGTGGACGCTTCAGTCAGGCTAATTGCGGGAAATCTAAAGTTTGATAGAGCGATAATGTAAAAACCATCCGAGCCATTCTGAGAGAGTTATTCAACCAACACAGGACTCTCCGCCGATTAGGAGAGCCGTAGCGGTTCTTTCCTGTAACAATAGATAATAGACAACCCCTTATACAGCGTGTATTCTAAAATATATTATTCTAAAACACCATTCTAAAAACAAATCAACTCAAAAGTTTCACAGGAACTCTGCATGCAGAACACAAGTAAAAAACATTTGTGGTCCACGCGAAAATCTGCCAATACACTGCTGAGATTTAGCTAGTTTTTCCTAGAGGAGAATTGCAAAGAAAGGCGGAGTTTTGCGAAAGAAGTATGTAGATGTCCCGCTTTCAATTTCTTTTTATAAAATAAAATTTGGCTTTTTGGTAAAGCTTTTCTGACTTTTCTGACATCATTCTTAACAGACAACAATATTTAGGACCTTTAATTCGTGGCCGTATGTCCAGGGGCTTTTGTCGTTTTCTGAATTCTATATCATTTTTGTCTAAGTAGATCAGAAATGTATTTCATTTCTTTCAAACACCTCGAAGCTTATCGAAGATCTATTATAGAAGATATCTTTTTGAATTTACCTGACCATCAAAATGAAGCCTTAGAAGGTGCCATAAACCTCTCAACTCCACATACCAAAGCCAGACAACTAAAGAGTTTTTAACTGAGCTCTGAATGCTATGTATGCAACGCATTGCTGCATATAGCACCTAAACTGCCTTTTCTATGTAAGCGCAAATAATATTAATAATATATCGCAAACGAACTATTTGATCCGCAAACGGATAGCAGACTGTCAGGCTGAATTGTCTGGCTCCATGGAGCTGTCAGTACCTCCTTCTCATAACGGCGCTTTGCCTCATTGACTGAATACTCAAAAGTTGCCGCCATTGATCATCATCAATGAAATGCTAATTTACAGACTATTGAACTGACCCTGCTGTCTTTCTTTTGCGTGCATAATTTAACTAGATTACGATTACAGACTGCGACTTGTTAAATTGCTGGTAGCTATGAGATGCTCAAAAAACATTGGTTTATCAATATCCTGTTAAGCCTCAGGATAGCCCCTTCATGATAGAAAATTTTGTTGTTCTGAATCTAAAAAAATGTCATGGCTTTGAGAAACAAGTGCAAGGCGCAAATGCAGTCGGATGCTTCTAATCAAAAGTCTTCCAAGTTTACTCATATCATTTGTGCAAAAAATACAACAAATGTTACTCTAACCGTGCTTTCCCACTACTTGGTAAAAACAGACTTTTCTAATTTGTTTTCATCAGAAAGCTTTGCTCGCTTGTAGAAACTTGGCATTCTGCTTCAAGTGAGAGTTTTTATTATGGGTTGAGTTACTGAAAGAAAGTTTTTCGAAGGCTCAAAATGAAAACAATGTTGTCAACCTTTGTCAAACATGTGTCAATCTACAATTGTTTCCACTTCCATTAGGTTGAGAACTGCCACCACCAGGCAGCTCTGAGCCTTTTTGACCTAATTGGCAGCAATAGTTAGATAAATTTGACTTTATGCCAATTTCCTTGTAGAGAATGCTTACGAGAATTTTTGAGAGCTCGGCCGCTGCTGTTTGGAAGGACCTGTGGTCGTATTGACCAGCGAAACTCAAAAATGACGAGCTTGGGAAGCATTACATTACAGCTTATCTGTCATACACGGGAGATATCAAAAATTTTCATCAGTAAATACAAAAGTGAAATATTTAAAAACGAACCTAACCAAAACTCCCTTGGTATAGTTAGAGCAGCTTACCTTAACTTATCGCTAAGTAAATAAAATCCTTGCATCTACTAGGTAGTGATGCAGTTTATATAAATGTTGATTGCAATATAATGGTAGATTAGTATCTGCTTGATTTCGTGCAAATACCTTATTTCAGTGAAGTACTCTGCGGATTCGGAGTTAACGTTCCATGGAAGCGGAGTTTTTGTGGAAGACGCGGTGTCTTTGTTGTTATATAATGACCGTAGCCGAATCAAGAAATGGATATAACCCTTAAGAAATGACGATATAGCTTACATACTACTTCAATCCTGACTTACTGCCTCATTAACTTTATAGGCTCTATAAACCTTACCATTGAGACAGCAACAAATATGAAAGTGTGAGGCGCAATATAAAAGATAACTACGTATAAAATTGTTTTGTTTGAGATGCATTGACACTACCGTTCACATTTTATTATTAAATTTGTGAATTCCTTGTTGAGTATCTCTGAGACAACAGAATTTCCCACAAGTACGCAGATACGGAAGAGTTGAGTGTGGGGTATTCAGAAAGGGAACATCATTCCTCAACTGTCTATTGCCTTTTCATTCACGTTTGCTTTTCTATAAGTCCGTAATTCAGGTTCCAGACAATTGCAAAATTTTATACCACGAAATCTCACATATAAGTCCGCTTTTTGATTCAGAAAGTCTGCCCTTATACACCGTTGAGATAAGTTCGCCCTATAGATAATCCGTTTTTCTATTATAACTACCCGAAATCCTGTCAGGTAAGCCCGAATCTATCTGTCTGGAGGTCCTATCTATGAGATTTTAGAGTATATATTAGTTTGTCGGATGATTTCTGTTACACTGTTTTCGCAAAATCTGGAAAAATTGCGGAAGCTTTCTAGATTCAAATTTGCTCCATTTGTAGGACACGAGAGGGCGTAAACAACAGCATGATATGCAAATGCACAGATAGCCAGCAAGTTTACGACAACTTTGTAAGCACGCCTAAAATTGTCATTTTTTCTTCGATATTTTCTCTACGTAGTTGTGTTTTTTTCTCCTGCAATTTTCTCAAAGCATATTTTCGCACTGTTCCTTTCAAGGCAGCACATTGGTACCGCTAACATGTCAAGAACGAGGAGTGAAAAATAATTTAAACTCAAAAATTGATTTAAAAAACTCTATCCGGTTCTTTCTTGATCATTTTTATTGGCATATAGGAAGAATTCAAGTCTGTTAGAGAACCTACACAGATGGTCAACGAATCCAAGATGTGATGTTGATGATCTATGAATCATCAACCTCGGCAACTAATCTAATAACTTACACTCATGAACACAGCTGTATCTCAATTTCTAAGTACGAACGCTTTTAGGAGGTTTTGATTGTATTTATCTATTTACATTCTAACACATTTCGCCTCCTCCTTGCTCGCCCGGAGTGTTGATGATTCATGTATCATCAACCTCAACAATTCTATAGTCCTAATAGCTCACGGGTATTCCCCACAGGCTACATTCCCCAACCGCTTATATTCAAGTGCCGAATTACTCACCAGTGAGTGGCACCTATCTTCCAAGGGCCGCGCCAAGCCGCGGCATCCTCTTTCTTGCATATATTTCCTGGACAGTCTGATTGTGCACGGGTCAGCTCCGCCTTACTAGCTATATAAGGAGCCCCCGAATGTATTAGAGGTTGCTCCCCCCGGTTCAACACCGGGGTTCGTCTGTGGATAAATTACTATCGACACCACTATCGCTTACGACACTTGTTTCCCACCAAATTGGTGCATCGACCAGTGAAGCCACCTCGTATTCTATCTGCAACCGGAGGAATCGAGGCGAAGAACCAACCGACTATCTGGAAATCTCTGTGTATCCTTTTCGTAAGCGATCCAAAGAGGTGTAAGAAAAATCGGAAGGAATACCACTGACTATCTGAAAATCTCTGTGCATCCTTTTCGTAAGTGATCCAGAGAGGTGTAGGAGAAATCAGTCAGTCGTGTGAACTATTCTTGAAAACTCTCTGTGCATCCTTTTCGTAAGCGAACCAGAGAGTGGGAAAGAACCAGTGTTACCACACAACCACAGACAACTTGGAAACTTTCTGTGCATCCTTTTCGTAAGTGTTCCAGAAAGTGAAAGAGTATTCAAGTGGAGCACATAATCACATTAATACGTGAAACTTTCTGTGTATCCTTTCCGTAAGCGATCCAGAGAGTGGAACAAATTTTGTGAGTGCAGCACATAACCACATAAGACCGTGAAACTTTCTGTGAATCCTTTTCGTAAGTGATCCAGAGAGCGGAACAAAATTTTGAGGGTGCAAATTTCCAATCAATCTCATTGATCTCTCGCGAATCCTATCCAAGGACCGGAGATCAGTACATTGAGATTTGAAAGGAAGGTAACTTGAGTCACAAGCGCTTATTTTGCCAAAAAAGTCAAAGTTCGACCAAGAACTCTTGACTTAAGAGGATTGAAACCCAATCCTTATCTGGTCAAGGTCCAAGCCACCTTACCGTCAGCGTTCAAGCCACCCCTGCACGCTTGCAACTCAGAGACCAGCACCACAGCTGCCTCTACTCAACGGATCACCAGAAGATACGCCTACAAGTTAACGAAACCTCGCTAACTTGTACCTTCGAGGCAACCAGCTTTCTAAGGAAGAGAAGAAACTAGAAGTCGGTATAGCAAAAATGGCCGCTCTTCAACTCTTCAAACACAAAATCAACAACGCTTGCAAGCTCGTAAAATCCTACGAGTCCGAAGTGGAGAACGTAGACGTCCCCTTCACATTTCCAACAACAAAAGCGGAATGTGAAGAATATATCAAAGAAAAGGGAGGAGTAATAACAAATCTCCTCAATTCTTTGCAAAACGCTGTGAAATTGCAAGAAACACAGCTCAACGCTGCCATTGAGTACATCAGTGCACGCAGTGAAGAAAAGGAACGAGAGAAGCTGATGGTTGAACTTAGCAAGCATTTGGAGCTGGAAGCACTCGATCTGGAAGTGATAGCAGTTCAATGGCAAAACAGAATACAGTTCAGACAACATGAACTGAGGGAGCAAACGACACTTTTGCATACGTCTGCTCCTGGTACTCCAAGTCAGCCAGACAGCGAGATAGGAAGAAGCTCAACAAAGGAACGAAGTGAACGCCAGATCAATATCCGGAAACCGCTTCTAGAGATTCCTACATTCTCTGGCAAATTCAGAGAGTTCAACAGTTTTTTGACAGTGTTCGATTCACTTATTCACTGCGACGAAGACTTATCGGACGGCGGCAAATTCCTTTTTCTAAAGCAAGCGCTCAAAGGAAAAGCAGCTGCTGCTTTGAACTGCATCCCTGTCGTGGGAAACAAGTACAAGACAGCCGTAGACATCCTAAAGAAGCACTTTGATCGCTCTGTCAGCATGGCAGATATACTCATCAATGAAATCGAACGACTTCAAGGAGCAAAAGACAATCCCGAAAGTTGCCGAGAAACTTTCGAAGCAATCAATTCGCGGATCATTACCTGGAACAAACCGGAATGAAGATGAGCGCAGACAGAATCTGGCGCCGACTAATCTTGTCGAAATTTCCTGAAGACATCTGCGCAACCGTCATACAGAAGGAAACCGTATGCGGCGATCACTTCGATGTTTTCGAGATTCTAGACGCAATCGACGACATCATCTTTCTTCGGGAAACGACCGCACTAACGATGAAGACACTGCTTCCAAGCACCTCACATATGAGCGGCCATCAGGACACAGATAATGAATCGGAATGGGAAGAGGAGAGAGGAAATCTCGAGCAGTCTCCATTTCCTACGAGCAGCAATCATCATTTGCATGTCTCTAGGATGCAGCGAAGAACTAACTCAGATCACCGAAAAGCAAATGGAGTACACGTTGCACGAAGCCCGTCGTATGGAAACGAAGTCTGCAGCTCAAGCAAAGAACTAGCCGTCGTGCGCCAAAGCGTACTCCAAATGGCGTCGGCAATGATATTCAACGAGGAACATTGGGATTATCAACCCACAACATACTGATTGACTCTGGCGCCCAGCGAAGCTTCATCAAATCAAAATTTGGTGATGAGCTTAAGCTGCCAGTCATCCAAACGACGTCATTCACCACATCAGGAATGGGAGAATTGAAAGAGACATTCAGTTCCAATGAAGTGCAAATTACTTTGAAAAGCTTTCACAACGCAAAGAAGCTTAAGAAGATATCAGTGCACACAAAAGAGAAGTTGACTGCCAACTTACATACAGCACATCTCACAGATGCAAATGTTCAGTTCATTTCCAATAAGAACTTGAAGATAGCTCAAGATACGCTCACTCATAAACGCGTCTTGCCTGAACTCATTATTGGACAAGATCTTCTGAACCTCGTCACTGTTCACACCGAAACAGTGCTCAAGCTTCCCTCCGGGCTCATATTGACCCCGACCATCTTTGGATATGTCATATCTGGTACAAGCCGTACCAACGTCACGGAGATCGTCGGCACTTTTGGTTGTACATCCATGATGCAGGAAGCCTCCAAACTCGCTTCTCACCCGCAGCGACGCCGCAAATGGCTTACGACAAAGAAGACGTTCACCGTCTTCAATCAAAACGCTACAGCTGGAATCAACAGGAGAATCTTCCAAGCGCATACTGAAGTAACATCTCAGAAGATCGCGAAGTCGTTATCGAAAAAGAAGAAAACCCGGACAACTGCTGCTAATCGCGAAGCTAAGGCAGACAGACAACGATGGCTGGCCAAAGTTCGCTGCATATTAGGCTCCAGTTCCAGCCCCAACACGAGGAGCGCGAATGGAACTTTTGCCAGAACTCTTCAACCGACGACACAAGCTAAGATAAAGATAACGGACATGCCCAAGATCACACATCACAACCATCTGATCACGAAAACGCCGACTATCACGAAGATAATCACCGATAACGATTCTGTCAACTCAAAATCGACGAGGGCAGAACCGACGAGGAAGAAGAGACGACGACGAAAGGCGAAGCTACACCACGGAACAGCAACCACCAACCACTACAGTTGTTCACCGTAAATTCTCTTCTGTCTGTAGCTCCCATAAGTATGTCTAAGTCTATACAAATCTATGCATTAGTTGTATCTTGTGCTTACCAGATTAACTTCTTGCTTGCTCGCCCGGAGTGTTGATGATCTATGAATCATCAACCTCGACAACTAATCTAATAGCTTACACTCATGAACACAGCTGTATCTCAATTTCTAAGTACGAATGCTTTTAGGAGGTTTTGATTGTATTTATCTATTTACATTCTAACACATTTCGCCTCCTCCTTGCTCGCCCGGAGTGTTGATGATTTATGTATCATCAACCTCAACAATTCTATAGTCCTAATAGCTCACGGGTATTCCCCACAGGCTACATTCCTCAACCGCTTATATTTAAGTGCCGAATCACTCACCAGTGAGTGGCACCTATCTTCCAAGGGCCGCGCCAAGCCGCGGCATCCTCTTTCTTGCATATATTTCCTGGACAGTCTGATTATGCACGGGTCAGCTCCGCCTTACTAGCTATATAAGGAGCCCCCGAATGTATTAGAGGTTGCTCCCCCCGGTTCAACACCGGGGTTCGTCTGTGGATAAATTACTATCGACACCACTATCGCTTACGACACTTGGTTCCCACCAAATGTGATGCGTTACGTGATATTGAATGCAAGTAACTCTAGGCAAGTGATGTTGTAAACTTTACACACTAACCCCAAAGTATAAGATTACCCTTGGGATTCACATGTTTTAGAGACCTCACATTTCCTTTGGAGACTGCACATACTATTTACTGCATCTATGCTTGCTCTAAACTACCTGTACAACGTGGAATTTGGCAATGAACAGTTTTTAATTATGAGTTCCGCCTTTGTTCCAGATTTTTTCTCCGTAACTGTTTCTGTGGTAGTGTTGCATAGCAACATTTTACGGTAGAAAGCGTCAATCTATCTCAGACAACTGGCCGGAACTTCCGCAGCGCTTTCGCAGGGTTTCCGCAGGTGACCCGGCGGAAATCCTGCGAAAGCGTTGCGGAAACCCTGCCATCTCAGGGTGCAGGGTTTCCGCAGCACTTTCCGCTTTTAATTCGCGATCCGTTCCTTCCATATCAAACTTCATTTTTGATACTAGATTTTCCTTTGTACTAGGTTTTCGCTTTTCACTAAGGCATTATTCCTTTGATGTGGAAATTCCTCTAGACTTTCTAGATGCTAAAAGACGTAGACAGCGAGATAGTCTTAATGAGAAAGCAAATAGCCCAGTGTATTGTTTTATGCAGGTACCATATAGAATCACATTAGGCCGAAGTTGATAAGTCAAATTAACAGATCAATGAAGTGTTCATAAATAAATATACATAAAATCACAGAAGCATTCGAGTATACAGGGTGTCCCAAAAAATGTGCACACTGTTGCCTGTCAATAACTCGCTTGCATTCTTTCCTTTCTCTTTGATCGGTGCTGCAAAGAAACTTGATTATGCACATATTATGGTGCGGTAACCCCCTACCATAATTACATTTAGTTTTTTGTTCCTTACCTTTATATGTCCTAGATACTCTAGCCCAAAAACGCTGGATTTACTTGAAAATAGCACAAGTTGTAAGATTAGTTCGAGAATACCTTTGTAACAGTGGCGTACCGAGGGGGGGGGGCGGGGGGGGGGGGGCGCGCGCCCCCCTCCCCCGAGAATGGGTCGCGAAAATTTTGAAAGTTACTTAAATGTGTTATAAAATGTGCCAGAGGACTCGTTTTTATTTGTAAATAATTAAAATAATTTTTAAAAAATTTTAAAAATTTAAATTAGCCTTATAAAAAAAATTTTTTCGGGGGCGTGGCTACCGCCACGCCCCCTTTTTCTGAAATTTTGGGGTCAGGGGCCCGGAAAAATTTTGGGAAACATCCCAAAAAATTTTTCGGAGTGCGTGGCTGACGCCACGCACCTTCATTAGAAAAAAATTTTTGTCGCGCCCCCCCCCCCCCGAGCCGAAATCCTGGGTACGCCACTGCTTTGTAAGGATCAAAAACACCAGCGGGTTTCAATCTCGGCATTTTGTTTCGTTACAATATTTTTTCTCTGCTATTGATAAGTATGAGTATGTAATAATATTGAAACTTTGATTTGCTAATTTACAGGAGAGTAAGAAGATTAAGAAACCGACTCTGAACCCTTTTTCAGTATTCCAAGTTAACGTCCTGAGTGCATCTTTTCAACATAATATCCAAAAGTAGCTCAAGATTTACGAGATTCCAGCCCCGCCCCTTTCCTTTGACATATTTCTACCACATTATTTCTAATTTATTTAATTTAACACTATAAAAAATTTAAATTTCGCATTTCTCGAGCTATTATTTTGAATCGTAAGTTTCGAATTTTTTATCTTTGAATCAAAAATTATTATTTTATGATGTGTGCGGTATTGTGAGAGGGAAAGAAATGAAGAGAGAGGGATTGAAAATTTTGAGTTCGTGTGCGTGAGGCCACTTCCAGCAAAAGAAAATTCAGGAATGGTTGAATTTTTGCGGTTACAATTTTTGTACCACCTCGATTTTTTTAGCACAGCTCCTTCGAAAATTGTCCACAACTATTAGGTGGGACCAAAAGTACGTTCGCCAGTTTTACAAAACCTCCTTCTAGTTGAGAGAAATTCGTGCTAATCGAAAGTAATTTTGATTTTCGTAGAAAATCAGATTCGAAAACTCGGTAATATAGCGAAAATCAAAATCGCTCTCGATTGGCACGATTTTCTGTCTCTTCAAAAAGAGAAGGTCACTAGACCCATGTTCACATGACTTTCCCATCCCTCCCGACGCAAAACTGAAGCAATTCTCTTTATTAGCTTCTAAATCTCTTTTTTTTTGTTTTTGAAAAATGCACTGTAGTAAAGAGCATAGCTTTCTTTATCGAAAAATACTTTCAGAATTTTTTGGTGACCTTGCTTAAAAAATGCCAATTTTGAGTAATTTTCTTTAATTGCTTCTAACTCGCGAACTCTCTTAAGCGAAGTCATTTCAGAGATACCGTTATAAAGAGAATGATTTTCTCTCTTAGACGAATATAAACGCAAAGAGGTCCATCAAGTCGAAAGGAAGTTACGATTATTTGAAAAACTGGCGAACGTACTTTTGGTTTCACCTAATACTTTGGATCTGAAAATTTTTGAAAATTTTTCAATATTCACCAAGAGCTTGTAGATCATTTTGAAAATTACGGTGACCCGTTATTCTCCCCCTCCCCTTTCGTTTTGATATATTTCTACCCAATCACTTCTGCTTTATTTAGATCCAGTGCATATTTGCTACAAAGTGATAGTTTTAATTTACTTGCGTTATTATTTCAATCGCACATAAAGCAAAGAAGTTCGACATACCTAAACAAGGGCGTTGTGCTTAGACGAAGTCCCTCCGTTGAATCCTTTTCCAGCACTCCAGCAGCTTGGTGATGGTTGTTCACACACCTGCACCGATGCCTGAAAGAATACTTAGAATATAGATGAGTACAGGTTTATTAACGCCAACATTGAAGAAAGGAAGAAAAAAGAGAAAGAAAAGAGGAGGAACAGAAGCGAAACGTATGGAAGAAAAGAGGGCGTTATGCGTTGTTGATGTTGCGTTTGCTATTTCGCAATCGCAAGTGCATGCATTCCTAAAGTCCTGCGGAAATGCTGGCGGGTCAAAGTGCTGCGGAAAGCTTACGAGCCTCACTGCACTTTCGCAGCGCTTTATGGAAAGTGCTGCGGAAGTTCCGGTTTATGATCCCTGTGACGTCAATTCCCTGCGAAAACCTCGCATTTTGGAGCGTGCACTTTCTCAATGGTCAAGAAAGTGCTGCGGAAAAGCTGCAAGTTCTGCTTGTCCTGCGGAAGTTCCGTTGCATTGTCTGAGTATGCTGTCAACTCACGTAAAAATTACTTATCGAATTAGCGCTGTAAAGAAGAGCCGATTTTGCGCTGACAGTCGAAAACACGATCGCCTCGGGATCAAAGCGGCATACCTTTGCTGGAATCGTTCATGGTAGTTAGCGATGTCGTCGATTTCGTTGTGGTACGTGATTATCTGTCTCATGCTCTCGGTTATGTCATTCAACTTGATTCTCGAATATCTCTTGCTGAATTGTCTGCCTTGCGGGACAATGCCCTTCAGGAAATAATTGAAAATTTTTGACTGAAATCATGCAGGTCGTCATCTACAGTATGACTAAAGTAGTCCTAAGAAGCAGTCGGGAAACGTGAAAGCAATGTCTACATTCAGAGCGCAAGATATCTTCTGAAACGAACATACTTTAAAACAGTACTCAGTTTAAGGAAATTTGAGCCATGTCCCATCATATGGGTCACATGGTTCCACGCGGCAGTCATTCCATGGCCCACCATGTGGGCCACGTTGTCGTCGCTGGTTAAGCAAGCTTAAACACCTCGGACATGTTCCCGCATTTTTCGGGACGTTTCGCGGTGTTTATACAATCCATTTTGTCTGATTTATTTTTCAACACTTGCCGTGGAAGAAAATTACTATTGCGCACATGGATATCCCGCAAATGCATAAATCACAACAAAGGATGGCGGCAAATTTTTATGCGCCGCCTCATGCGCATAAAGGGCTGTTCCATCAGCTGGTTATGTCATAAAAAAATAGATGAGGAACGAGCTAGATGTACCGGTTCAGAATACTCCCAAACTTGGTTCTTCTCCTGGATAAAAAAATAAGAAAGTTGAATAACTCAAATATTTCATATGCCCTTTGTTCGATTTCAGATTGAAAAACCCCAACTCTTTAAGCTACCTCACTTTTGTGATACTTCTAATTCTTGCTAGTTTACGCATAGTAATTTTTGACATTTCCCTTTTCCAGAAAGTACATTATTCACCTGTCTCAAGTTTCGTAAACAGTCCAAAGAGATGACCTTATGCGCACCATATACTAAATAGAAACAGATTCTTTGTTTGATCTAGCATGAGGCTTTCTGAGTTACGAAAGAGTTCGTCGCAGATGACCGTATAACGAATTTATGCAAACTACGTTCTTATAGTTTGGAAAATCACAGTATGAATACAACGAGGGGAATGTGAGCTATTCGGCTTCGTTACTTTGCAATATAATTCAAAGACTCTCACAGAAATCATGATCAACATAAGTCCTGGCGAATATACGAACGCCCCTGATCGCTCTTTGCACTAAAAACTCTGTCTATCGTCTATCCTCCCTTTCCATGAGACAAAATGTACATATGCTAATTACTACATTTCGATTTATAAAAATAGAAAGAAAAAAGAAAAAAGAAACCAAAATCAAAAAATCAGTGGAGCTTTAACACTAGTAGTTAGATTTGCCTCGTATAGACGATTGGGTACCGCAAACCTATAAAATCATAATATCATTTGTGCCCGTCTATTTGTTAGACCTTGAAAAATTATTTTTTCTGACTAACGGATGAACTTCAGCAAGTTTTTAGTAGATTCACACCATATCGCTCTTTTTTTCATAAATATCGAATGATTTGCCCATGAAATCAATTAGATTCTGAACATAGAAAGCGGTAAGAACATGGTCAATGCTGCTCAATGTCTAAATTTCTACATCAAAGGCGCCAATAAGACATTTCGTACTGTTTGAAGAAAATATCCTCTAATTTCTATCGATAACAGTGCTATGAATATCTGAACATAGATGAATGTTGATTTTGATTTAGTTCTTTTTGGAAATTGGCGTTTAGAAGGGGTATTTAACTTGGGTATTATCAAATTTTATGCTTGATAAAATGTCAAAATATAATTCAAGAGGTTGTTCTACCAATGTCAAATTATTTTTCTGTTTTAGTAAAAAGTTTATTCATTTTGAGTAGCGCTTTCATGAAATGCATGCACTTGATTTGTTGCAATGTCCTTTATCACACAAATCTTTTTGTACAAGATAAATCTCTAGAACACATCCCGTCAGTCCGACCAGAAACAATTTGTCGAATCTCTGTTTCACGCTGCTGTAGTACGGTAGCTCAGTGGGCGGTGTCGTCAAGCGCGGAAAGGGCGTGAAGCGCGAAAACGTCATGTTCATCGCAATGCACTTCAACTTCATTGGCAAACTTCTCCAGCCATAAATGGTGAGTGCTCCTAATCTATTCTTTGCGAGTAAAAAGTTCCTGTTTCAACTAGAGTATTTATAGAACTTGCTGCCAGTCGGAGTTCACTATTCGTTATCTCGTTTTCCAATTGAAGATTTACTACAAGCTTCACAATTGAATATAAGGTGAATTCTAGCAGGTTGCCTGATAATTTCTGTTGCACTTTTTTTGTAGAATTCTGAAAAATTCCAGAAGTCCTCTACAATCTAGAAAGTTGCCTTATATGTAGGCCACGGCAGGGCGTACACAACGGTATGACTGATGCCGCAAAAGCACAAATAGCGAGGTTTACGACGACTTGTAAGCACACTCATTGTAATTTTTTCCTTAATTTTTTTCGTTGACAAAAATGTCCATAAAAGGTACTCCCGATAAAGTGGGTGTTTTGCACATGAACCGCAGATCTGACAGTACCGTCGGGTCGACCTTTGCCCCATCAGCACTTCTCAAACGTAGGAATTTTTAAAAGCTTTTTAAATTTTTAAGAAACATAAAAGTGTAGCAGAAAGTATCCGCCAACCTAATGAGTTCCGGTTTCAACAAAAGCCCATAGACATGCGAAAAATCCGACTTGATGATCAGTGAGTGCTCATTTCAGATTCTCCGCATGGATTGCACATTACACAGCACTGGTGCAGGCTATCCCCTTCATGATGTATTGCCCACCTCCACGGAGGATTGTTCGACTCCCATTCTGAGTTGGTGTAGTTCAAATCGCAATATTTGAAAGCTGTGTTTGCGCAGTCTCCAGCAGTGAGTATCCTTGGACATTGGAAATGCTATTTTTTATAAGTTGAACTGAAATTTTTCCAGATGTCGACATTCGTATGAAATTGATTGCAAAACGATTATTACAGCTCTGCGATAGATTTGATGAGGAATTCTATGAGGTAAAGCCTTCGTCAGTGGCTTGTATGGTATCGCCAAATTAATTATATTTACATTTCCAGCCACATCGTCGCCACTTCCCTGAGATGTTACTCCTACGGCGCAAACCGAGTTGAACCCACTCTCGTGCACTTCTTCATATATTTTTTGTCATTGTGCTTGTACATTGTACTATACCTAGGCCAGGAAATAAACATTGCAATGATTCCAGGTCTTGTATATCTCCTTACCTTATTGTGCTTCTTTACATAATGAGACACATTGTCTAATAGATGTGATTGATTATCTGCAGTCGGAGTTATTAAATAGCGAATAAATTAAAAGATTTACATAGCTCGTAGCATAAGTTTTGTTAAACTCAGATGGAAAAAAACTCATAAATTTCTCAAAAATAATTTTCTTAATTCGAATTGAGTGGATGGTTATAGCTTTCTAACACAGGGTGTCCCAAAAAAATCTTATCACTGTTTGATCGTTAATAACTCTCTTGCTTTCATGTCTTTCGCCGAGCTTGAGGCACCATTGCGTAGAGCGAGGATCAACTTAGATTTATAGTATGGAGCGAAATACCGTTTGCTCTTCGTTACTGTGGGATTACGGTAGGAAATTCGCCAAGGATTTTAGGCCGTTAAAGGCCATATTCTGCCTCGAAACAGAGCCAAACAAGCCAAAATCTCTTGTACTATGGTAATGGAAGCCGCTGATTCCGAATATGAAATTCCCACTTTACTACGATGCTTCTTTTCAAAGTTATCCTAGGTAAGCTGTAATAACTGAATTCCCAGCATGTGTCAAACATGTGGTTACCCCGTCAAAAAAGCCTAAAACACTCGTAGAAGTTGTGCAGTGTAATCAGCGTGCACGAAAACCCTAGCACATGATTATTCGGATTTTTTGAGAAAAATTCTGTCAGATGGCATATTTCACAACAGTTCCACATGCTGGAAGTTTTTACCGTAATCCTAAAGTAACGAAGAGCAAACGGTGTTTCGCTCCATACTATAAATCTAAGTTGATCCTCGCTCTACACAATGTGCCTCAAGCTTGGCGAAAGACCTGAAAGCAAGGGAGTTATTAACGATCAAACATTAACATTTTTTTGGGACACCCTGTATACGCATATCACATATAAAAATCAAATTTTGAATTTTCAAACATTTTTCTGAATGATTTTTGACAAATTTTTAATTTGCGTTATTGAAGAGCCTACACTTTCAAACTGCTTTCATACTGGTACTACTGTCCCCAGAAGTCCGCAAAAAATCTGAGAGCCTAAAAAATAAGAATGATGGAATTTTCAAAGGAAAAAGAAAGAGTGGAGACTTAAGTGCCATTGCAAGATTGCCTTTATTTTTATTGTAAACCATGTCTGTAAAGGAGCAAATGTTGCCAATAGATAGTCCTTTGTCCATTTCTAGTATGTGCCAAATATTAGACTTTACTAGAGTTTCTAGAGTTTTCTAGAGGAAATTGGAAAAAGTGTCACAAAACTTATGTTTCGACCTAAAATAATTTCAACGACAAATTAGCAGGATCTATCTTATATATAAAGCTGAATGTCTGTTTGTCTGTCTGTCTGTATGTCTGTTTGTCCGTCTGTCTGTACGTATGTTCCGAATAGAAAATTCCATTTCTGAACCGATCCGGACCAAACTTGGCCCCGGCGGGTGTCATAGGCTACTTTTCGTCATCGATCGATATCGATTTTATCGATTTTTTGCAAAATTTGAGCTACGGGGCTGGGAGTTGGCACAGGGGGTAATCGAGCATGCTGATTACGAATATAATAATACATGGCCGGGCGGAGCCGGGTAAGTCAACTAGTTAGCTAAATTTTGAATAGAAGCATCCGATCTCACATACACTTCATTTCCATTGTTCATTTACAATTCCTCCATTATTTAAGTTTGCTGTGTAATGATATTGTACAAAGGCAGTCAAATGAATGCGGTAATGACTCTAATCTCTCGTTGACCCAATTAATTCTTTGGGTTGAGCCAGACTGGGCGGCGTACGCGACGTACGCCGCGTACGCCGCTTCCCCGCGAAGTCTGGCTCAACCCTTTGAGTGAGCTGGCACCAATGGCAGTGCTTATGAAATATTCAAAGAGATTTCAGAACTAGGTCAAATTGATGTCGAAATAGGTTTCACCATGAAGCGCACATGTTTGACATTCAGAACCGTTTAAGTCATGTGATGAGGGGAATTTTTGATTTAGGTTCTTTTTTTTTCGTTAATCTTACGTTAATCTTCCGTAATATATGCAGTTCCCATTAGAAGGCCACAGCACTGGCTTCATATTAGCGTTTGTTACCAAGTCAAGCTCCAGTATTAATTTTCACTTCGTCTACTTATGACTTCGAGAAATCTTCTAGAAGTAATTCATTTCTCTAGTACCATTTCTGGACTAGAAGTAAAAAAAACTATATTTTTCTAGTTTTGAGTTTCTTCTCAAAATATCTTTTTTAATATGACAAGGAGGCATTTACAAAATTCAAAGATTGCCTGTACAACTGGAGCTATACTGATGGGTACATAGGAAGCTCACTTAATCTACTTATGAACGGGTCAAAAATAACAGTTACCCACAGTTTACGCGGTCCATAAATTACCATCTCAATCATGATTGATGGCGCTAACTTTGACCAATTATCCAGTGAAGACAATGGTGCCTCGTTTGAGAGAGAACTGACAGTTTAAAGGCAGTGTCCGGGCAAAAACTCGATTTTGAGATTTTGTGCTTATACGGGCCTATTCGCCATGCTGAATCCGAAAATCCACATTGGAAAGCGCGAAAACGGCGAAAAAAGGCCCTAACACAGGAGGGAAATCAGCAGGTGGGCGGGGCTTTCCCCAGTGCGATTTCATGCTCCCGGCTCCCAGAGCGATTTTCTCGATTCCGCTAGCCGTCGTAACATCGCTACCGGTCAAGTGCGAATGATTGACTTGAAACCGGAAGCGAGAAGGTCGCTCCGGAAGCCGGGAACGTGAATTCGCAGTGGGGAGGGCCCCGCCCACCTGCTCATTTCCCTCCTGTGTTAGAGCCGTTTTTCGCCATTTTCGCGCTCTACAATGTGCATTTTCGGATTCAGCGTAGCGAATAGGCCCAAGTAAGCACAAAATCTCAAAATCGAGTTTTTGCCCGGACACTGCCTTTAAGGGCAATAGCTAAAAAATTCTCAAATTTAGATTTTCGGTGTTTTAAACATTTCAGGGTTTCAAACTTGCACTGACTACCTTCACATAGCATTCACAGATCAGCTTCTCCAATTTCTTGAATTCTATTAAGCAACGCAAATTATTACTGAAAAAGCTAAAATTCTTGAATCTGTTACAGGGCTCGGCGCAGGTGGTTTATGAGCAAGCTGGATATCGCTTTTGGAACAAAAAGCAGAGGGATGATTGTTTCTGCGGTCTGGAAAATCAAATGTTAGATGAATTTTTTTAGTCGACGTTTCCGATTTTAAGTCAAAGGGGACTCGTAGATTTTACGAAAGTCAGAGCGGACTTCGTTTTTTGCACGAAAAACCTCGTGCCGAGCCCTAACCTTCTATCATGCCAGATTTTGGTATTGAAGAAGGAGCCGAGAAGTTGGGGCAGCAATGCGGGATATATGGAGTAATGCGGGATATATGGAGTACAATAACCTACGATAACTGAATACTTTACCATAAATTGATTGGATACCTTTTTAGTAAAAATTCTGGCAGAAAACCGACTAATGGATTCATGGATAAATTTCAATGTTGGATGTATAAGTAGATGTTCTTGCCGATTTAGTACGGATGCCTCACCTCAAAGACTCAAACATATTAAGTTAACGATCCATGGAAACGGAGTTTTACTCAAGATTCGGTATCAGGGCTCGGCACCAGCTGGCACCAGGGAAATTTCAAAACGAAGTCCCGTTTGATATTGAAAATTTCGTACGAAGTCCCTTTTGACCTGTTTTGAAAACCCGTCATCATTTTTATATTTTGTAAAAAATGTAGTAGTGTTCATTTCTGATTCATGAAAGAACTTTTCACAACTTTCTGAGCTTTTTAAGTGGTCGAAACACATATTGAGAAGCAGAAAAAGCCGATTTTTCGACTGGGGAGCGGGCCAAGTGGTTTTCAAATTGCTATAAAACGCTGAAAAGAGAACATTATGAAAATGTTTCTTATCCGTATGTAATCTTTTACAGTGTAGATACATTTTATGTAAAAAAGTATGAAAACTTATGTGAGCAAAGTGTCGGTGCCAGCTCAGCTGGCACCCAGCTGGCACGGTGCCAGCTAATTCAGAAAAAAGTTGGGCACAGCTTTCATTCACATAAGTTTTCATAAATTTTTGGCCCGTAGTTCCGGTCCACCAATGCGCATGCACACACCAAATTTGGTGTCATACTATTGCGTTTTGGCTGAAAACAACGCCTTTGTTTGTTGATGGACAGCTTGCCAATGGCATGCCGGTGGCATGCCGGCGGCATTTTTGCGGCAGTTCTCCGCCTCGGCCCTTGTGGAAACGATATCCCCTTTGCTTTCCGCCCTAAAAACGATATCCAGCTTGACCCGGTGCCAGCTGTGCTGAGCCCTGTTCGGTATCTTTTTTGTTGAGCCATAATTGTACGGTCGCGATATCTCAAAAGGATGGAAAATCGTAAAAAGGGTAGTGTAGTCCTTTTATTTCGCATACCGCAAAGAATGATTGCGTTCGTATTGAATATTATTGGGAATGATGACAGCAACGAAACTGATCGACGAGCACCGTTTTTTAAGGAAAGTTACACGAAACCTCCCATTTTTCCGGCTGCATGTGAAGCTATGGCGATGAATGACGAAGAAATTACCCGTAAGTACAGCGTCTATAATGAAAGAGAAGTGCTGCAAGTAGACTGTTTCTATCGTTACTTTCACCCCATTTCGTTTTCTGATTTATTAGACATCCACCAACGCAAGGTTCGTTCCCCTGAGCCATGGTAAGGCTCACTCTTTAAAACGACTGTGAAATTTTGGGGCAATGAAGCTCAGCGAAAACTTACGTAGTAAAACTTACAGTGATTATTTTGTTTATATGAATATCAGCGTAAACTTGCGAAAGTATTCTAGAACCGTTCTATTGCGATACGATAGAATGTCAAAGATTGATGCAAATCTGACTATGGAGCAAAGATTCAATCCGCGCACACATTAGAATCATTCTGTGGCACAAAATACCTATGTGTGCAATTGCACACAGCAACACTGCGTACATACAGTTCTATTTTTTGCATCTTTTCCTGCTCAAATTTTTCCAGCAGACAGGGGCTATTTCATGAAAGGCTCCTAAGACGAGGGAATTTATGGAACATGCACCTCTTTTCAAAGGTCATTTTTTACTGCGCGATTTCTGTGATTCCAGAAGAACTTTGGCGAATTCTACTCATTGTACATGTCAAAATACGATAGCCAAATGGGCGGCGCTTTTAAGGATAAAAAAGGCGTGAAGCGAGAAAGCGTTGCGTTCACAACCGCCACTAATAGCCTTCTTCGTCCGTAAATGCTAAGCATTCTAACTTCTCCTTCGCAATTACTATATAGAGTGTCCCAAAAGGTTTCAATCTTTGATGTCTCTCTTCCGATTAGGTCTTTTTCCATCATTCACTAACATTCTGTAGAGGAGGCTTAAACTGAGATTTGCAGTATCGAGCGAATCATCTGTTGCTCTTCCTTACTGTAGGATTACGGTAAGAAGTTCCAGCATGTGAAACCATTGTGAAATATGCCATATGACAAAATTTTTTCAAGAATTATAAAAAATCGTGGAATAGAATTTTCGCGCACGCTAATTCCGCTAAACAACTTTTACGAGTGTTTTCAGCTTTTTTGACGGTGTAACCACATTTCTGACAAATGCTAAGAATTCGGTTATTACGGTTTACATGGGATAACTTTGAAAAGAAGCATCACAGTAAAGTGGAGTTTTCAAATTTAAATCAACGGCTTCTATTACCATAGTATAATTTGGTTTTGTTTTGAGGCAAGATGTGGCCTCGAATGGCCTAAAAACCTTGCCGAAGTTCCCACAGCAATGCTACAGTAACGGAGAGCAATTGGTGATTCGCTCGATACTGTAAACCTAAGCTGAAGCTTTTCTACAGAACGGTACTTGAATGGCGGGAAAAGATCCAATGGGAATCGAGACATTAACGATTGAAAAGTGTGTACTTACTTTCGGGGACCCCTGTATAAAGTCATTGCTGGAGTTCATGCTTATTGTTGCGGCTCGGTGGGCTCTGCGCCCCCTCACCTCGCGCTCGACTGCCATACGCCTCAGCCTGTCCCCGAAGGACTTCCGCCATTGCGGGTGGCGCCAGCTCGCAATGGCGCGTCACGCCTACACCAGACACGAGCGACAAAAAATACACAAATTTACTAAACAAATATACACAAAACACACGACACGAATAAAAGTAAATACACTTACCACGGGGAGAGTTAAGCTCTGCCCCGGGCTACCGACGAGGACTCTTGCTTACTCACACTCGCACGCTAACACACTCACGCACTCTCCCGAAATCCAAGGGAGCTACCCACAGGCCGGCCGCGCGCAGCCAAGGCAGCAGCTACGGCACGGCAACACCGACCCCATGATGTAAACCAACAACATCGAACAAGCTCCCAACAATCCTGCGCGACCGAAGCGCTTCGCGATGTTCGTCATCCTGAGATTCCATCCTCGCGCGCACATCCGAACAATACGTCAACAATCCATTTAAGCGCGCGAGGCACGGGGATGCAGACACGACGGCGATATCGTAAAGACCCAAGTAATCAATAATAACGGCGGCACGACGATGATAGTAAGATGATAAGACGAGAGAAGAGCCGCACTGGCGCGCGTACGCGCTATTTATAGCGGTGGCTGGGGGCGTGCCTACATGGTGTGGTCTCGGAGCGAACAAGGTAGCCACCGTAAAGCACGGCGACCGTGCTCACGACCGAGACGCGCGGCGACACGGTGCTCCCGGCCACATGCTGTGAGGAGCGGTCGATCGCGAGCCGCGACACTCCCCCCCCCCACAACGAAAGGCTTGGGCGTTGCGAATAGGTGGTTACGTGATAGCACCGTGACCTGGGGCAACTGCCTTAACCTAAAAATTTGGGTGATGACAAAAAAAAGAACATACGGCATCGGTAGTGAGAGAACAGGCAATAACCCGCCCCGTGGTAAAGCACAAAAATAAACATAAAAATAAACACAAACTACGGGCGCTAAGACGCGCAGGTGACTACTAGAATAAACCGGAGCGCTCAAGGCGCTTACCAAATAAATATGAACAATACTTAAAACACTTCTACGGCCACCAGACTATACACACTGTTTCAGGATAGACATTCCAGCCCATAGCATCACCATCATTCCACCTCGCCATCTCACCATCCATCTCGTCCAGCGCCGATCTTACTGCGCGTCCATCTCGTACGTCCCGCACCATCAGCGTCTAATCACTCTAAACACACTCATACATTCAACATCTAGGGAGCGTAATGCCCGAAACAAAACCTACCGCCCTTCACACCTACGTGACGCGCGTCCTGGAACGCACACCCTGAAACAAAGGAAACCTCCACCCTCTCTTAATTTTGACTTAATTTACGATAAAAGGGCACAAAATAAAAAGATAGACTGAGAGGGTGTTGGCTTCCAGACGGAAAAGTATTACGTCTTTCCCGAAACATCCCCGAATTCGTGCGTCTAGCACCCGTCCGGACCGAATTGGACGACGGTCCAGCCTCCCGCCGAGGACAAAATGTCTCGACGAGGGGGTCGACCCCGCAACTCAAGGAACCGGAGGTGCAGCACTGTGGGTCTGTTCAAGGAAAGACGGCCCAACCCATAGAGCAGATGTTACAAGAGCCTGGTGGACTACTCGCAATGGCTCTATGGTCGGGACTTAAGCAAGTGAGACGGCGCGTCCGGCGACGGCTACAACTTCCTAAAGTAGACTATACCGCTGGGCTGCTCGATCGAGTAGCAATGATAAACAAGTTAGAATAATTAGCGGAAAATTTAAATGATGTTAGGCGCTACTACAATAGGAAGTATAATTGGCAAGGAGCTGACAGACTAGGATGTTACGCAGGACTTTACATGGCGCGATAGATGTTAACGCGCTCCACAAGTGCGCCAGATGGTGTTAGTACTGGGTTAACTTACGCGACGGATGTTACACGGTAAGTAGGCAAAATATAAGGAATTTTAGAGGCGCGACAGTCACAAAAATGTTAAGGTGCAAAAGAAAACTGACTGACGCGCAGATACAAACCGTTAGTAAATTTAGAAGTATAAAGTGTAAAAAAGAAAAGTTCAAACCAAAATTCAAAATTAATGTTGCCTACTAGTACCGTTCGAGTCCGCAGTATCACCCGGTTGCGCGTCCGCCTGCGCATCTTGTGGAGTTACCGCTGGTACTCGACCACGAAGCTCCATGAACTCCTGCCAGAAGTCGTCTTCAGACCGCGCGTCGAAATTCCTATTTTCGGCTCGCCGTTGGTCCCATCGTCCTGAAAATAGATCATCGTCACAAGATATTCTAAGCTGATTAGCAGCGCGTTCAAGCTGCGCAGTGGGACTTCCCTCTGGACGTTTCGACGATGAATCCAAGGCATGGGCATGGCTAATGCTCAGCGCGACAACTAAATGATGACACATACCTGACCCACCTATTCAGCGCGTTGCGCTAAATATATAGGCACACAAACTAAGTATATTCAATGTTGGAATATGAGCCAAGCTGCCGAGGAAGACACTACAGCGAGTGCGGGAGTAGGTGCTACCCGCAGGACCATTCAAATATTCGTCAAAATCGGGTTACGCTGCATACCGAGTGTGTGAAAATAAAGGATGGAACAATGACACAACAAAACAGTAATGCAGGCGACAAGTAAGTCCGAGTATGGGCCAATCCAAGTAGAAAGGGATAAATCCGACAAAGCAACGGCGAAAGCCGCGCGTATAACTACAGCCGGTGTTGATGGCTACGGGTCCCTAACGTAAGCGTCCACGGAGAAGATAGTATAAACGTGTCTACGGGTCGCGCGTTAGATAAGTCTAAATCCAGAAAAGAAGTTGCACTGAAGGGCATGCTTGCCAATGTACAGTAGTGCTCGCGGTTACTAGCTGGCCAGGCAACTTAAACACACGAGCAAGATGGTAACAACTGTAAATGAACAGGACACACTAAGCCTAAGCACAACAATGAAGCCAAGCTACTGCGGGCAAAGGATATCCATGAAGTACGGCTGGCGCGCTAGGCGCAATATCTCGTCAAACGACGATACAACTCAAAAATAGGACGATGCCAACCTAGATGGTAAAGGAGTACTTCATTTGCCGAAGATATAATCAAATAAGCTTGGCCGAGGTCAAAGTGCAGATGGAACGCACAACGAAAGCAAAGGCGCGACACTACTAAGAGCACTCAAGCGCGAGAAGAAGCCTGTAGATGGAATAGGCAATGAGAAAAAAATCTACACTGCGCCAACGGAAGATGACATACTGCGAAAGGCGCGCTTAGGTATAACATAACAAATACCAGGATTAACGCGCAGTACAAGGGATATCCAAAAGTGCGCAAGTCACGCAGACGATGTACTGAGCGCGCGTAAAGAAAAAGCCGGGTTCAAGTGTCAAAGCCGGGTGAATGACAGTCTTCCAGGTAGCCAAGGATCAAGGAAAAATTGCAACTACGCAGAGCATTTACAGGAACAACTGCCAGGACATAGAATGGACCCAAAATGAAACGCGCGTGCAGAAGTTACTGCAATGAGCAAAAAGATGGTGATAGGCTCACGGCTCGCGAAGCTGCAAGAAAAACAAAAATACTGATTTGGCTGGGACACGGCTGCAACGCGGTAGACAATAGCAACTGTAACGATGGAATAAATTCGCTATACACGAAGGATAGAATACTTAGCGAAAAGTACAGAATCTACTGCCCTAACCGACGCTCAGAGGCCAAAGGAGACGAGGTTTGCGCGAAAGGAGCAGTTGGGTCGCGCGTTCACCAAAATTACAAAAACACAAAAGGGGCTATGGTTGCTTACTGTTTGCGCACAACAATAAACAAACATAGGGACAAGGGGAAAAAGCGCAAAGGATCTGATGGTCGATCGATATGCACAAGAAGGTGGGGTACACGCCGCCTAATGTGCGCGCTCAACAATAATCGTTTCAGGACCCAACTGGAGAGAAAGTGGGAAAATACGGGACAAAAATTACAGAAAAAGGGGCATTCCGCCGCAAAAACACAACATCTGGCCTGTAAAAACAGAGCGTAGAGCTCGACAACGGCCGGCACCAGACAAATCAAAACAAAAAAGGAAGGAGAACAAAGGCTCGATACCTAGATGGAAAACGGTAAGAAATTCTGCCTGTTTCCAATGGCTCTCTCTGCCGTACTATCCGATAAACACACATATCATACATATCATCATATCATATCACACATACACACATATCCGATATCCGATCCGATAAACCGATAAGCAATGCCCATATCATTCTTTATTCATCATTCCTTGTTGATGCTACTGTCCTATGAACTTAGATTCCAGCAATGTGAAGACTGTGCTCCGATCGCTAGCCTGCCGGCAGGCGGGAATTCAAATCGCAATTCTTGTAAGAGGAAAATAACAAAATAGGCTCGTTTTCAATGCACAAGTAACGATATGACACTAAATTTGCTGTATAGTTGGAGGACCATGAGCACAAAAAAAGTAAGAATACTTATGAAAAACTTATGTGAATTTAAAAAATGGTAAGTGTTTTTCGAAATTAGGTGGCTCCCGCGCCACCTGGGAGCCACCTGGGGTGGCTCCCTGCTTCCCTTCACATAATTTCCCGGATTTCTTTACATAAATGTGACCTAGGTCGAGAGTATTACTACATGTTCAAATCCGCTTCCAAAACCACCAAGGCACCGCTTAAATACAGGCCCAAATAGGGTTCACAGCGTTATGATCGGCCTCGGAAAGCGCGCTCCAATCGAAATCGGTGCACCTTGCACGGACGACGCGGAAACTTCGAGAATTTGACTTCTTGCTAGGCTAATGATCGCTAAATGAAGCAGTTTTCCCTAATTTCAAACCATTGTTTCTTCGATTCATGCTTGCATGGGCTCGCAATGAAGGAGCGGTCACATTTGGCTGTGATGTTTTGTGCAAAAAGTTGTTCCACAAGAGAATTCCTCCTGTTTCCGCAGTTCCGTCGGTTTTCCGGATTTTTGTGTTCTGTTCCGTCGCGTGTTCGTTTTCTTCCTTGTTTTCTTCTTGTTCCTCTATGCTCGTTGTTGCAGCTACGTCGATGTCATCGGAAGTGTGTGAAGTTTTTGACAAGATCGGATAGAGTCAAATCGGTGGACCTCCATCCCACTGAACCGTGGTCATCTGCTGCTCTCTATACTGGAGACGTTCAGATATGGAATCTTGAAAGCCAAGAACTTGTGAAGTGTTTGAAAGTAGGTTCCTTTCTTCATTTTCATTTTAAAGTGTTTTTGTATGTTAGACCCCGGCCAGACTTCGCTCAAAATTGCTCACTCATGAAGAAGTTCCTATTTGGCAAATAGTTAGTTGAGCGTTGACTGGTATTTTTGAGATGTGTTGGAAAGCGGGGTTTGTCGGTTTTGAGCGGTTTTGGGAGATTTGATCGAAGTCTGGCTGGGGCCTTATGGTGCTCACTTTATTTAAGCCCAGTATCTGAATGGGGTCATAAACTTGCGCAATTTTTAGGTTTGCGATTCACCAGTGCGTGCCGTCAAGTTTTTTCCAAGTAAAACTTGGGTTGTGACCGGGTCAGATGACATGCACGTCAAAATCTACGACTACACCACATCGCTCCTAGTTCACCAGTTTCGGGCTCACTCAGACTATCTCAGGTGGGTGAACTTGATTTATGCCAGTATGGTTCGTTTTTTGCATTTTTGAATTTCTGGTTTTTTATGCTTTCTTTCTTTTTTTGCCTCTACTGGGTTGTTACTAAAGAGAGGGCGGTGAGATTGCGGCCTTTGCTCACCATTAAGGTTTCTCGGTTTTATTTTCCGAGTGAGACGCGTTTCTCTTCTCCAACGAGATGCTATTCATCTGAAACAATTTTGTGAAGTGTTGTTCTACTTTGGGCTTTGTTTGAGCAAGAGCCGCACAATACGAGGGAAGTTCGCGACAAGCTCAGCCCTAAATTAACACTTTTCGGACCGCGAAATCGCGCGCGGCGAAAAAGAGTGTATTTTAAGCCGCTAGCCAATAAAGGGGCCTTATTTTTAGACTGTGTGCTACATCTGTAATCAGCATGTCAGACAAGCTCCATACCCAAAGTTCTGGGTGAATTCAAATTGTTTGAATTGTGTCGTTTGAGAGACACTTTCATGCTTTCTTGAAAGATAGGAACAAGAACGTCTCTCTAATAGTATTCAAAAGTTTCTATGTTCTACACGGTACACATCAATATTGAGACGATGGTTTTTCTGCTTGAAATCGAAGCAAGGAAAAGTTGATATCTCCTAAACAAATATCGGCGGCACAGCTCTATAGAGTCATTTGAAAAGTAGGAGCTTAGACTTTTGACTTGATAACTTTGGACTAAAAGAAAAGCTCTTGTGAACGTCGAAAAGATCCTTCAAAGTCGCGTGCTGCACCATGTGCAGCACCGGTCCGGAACGTGTTAACGCTCTTTCTCGCTCATTGGTTCCCCACTCCACTGTTTTTGTGTTTTATATGTTCCATGTTTCTGTCATCATCCTGGTGCATTTTTCAGTGTTCAGTGTTTGTTCGTAGAAAATCGAAGAATAAGGTTTTGCTTTATATGTGTGTCTTCTCTATACTTTTTCGTGCATCTGCATAGTTGTTGCAGTGCAAAAATCATCACCTTACAAGTGCAGTTGTTTTGAGTGGCTAATGATATGTCATATCTCGCTCATTTCACCCCCGTCTTGATGAGGGTAATTTTCCGGATAGAATTTTTCATCTCTCCTCTAAATCTTGCTTCTTAGGCACCCGCCATACTTCATCCTCTTGATGCGCTATTTATTTATGCGCTCCTATTTATTTGTGTATATTGTCTGTCACGGAATTAGGGGGGGGGGTCAAAAATAGGGTCAAAGGGGAAGTCGTAAGAAATTTTGGCTTCAAAGGGGATATCGTTTTCAAAATTCTGAAATGCCACCTCCTGCCGGGCCCTGGCTAGAACATCTCAGCATTGTTTTGGAAAAAACATGAAAAACTTCGGTTTCTCAATTTCTAGCTGAGAAAAAAATACAGCAACTGCATAGAGAAATGTCTTATACGAAATGACAATGCATGAGCAAGTTAGAAATTTTGAAGGATTGTTCTGAACTGACTTCCAATTTTTTCTTGGTTTTTTGGGGCGCTTGGATCTTTTTGGTTTTGGCTTCAATTTTCGCTTGGATCAAAGCTGCTGCAAAACTTTAGGCAATATCTTGTAGAGCTAGGTTTGCTCTGTCCAATGATATATCGAATCCTACTTAGGATATAAGATTATTGCGAGTTATTGCGGTTTGTACCTATTTTGGTGCAGGAATCATGCATCAACCTAATATTCCGAAAATCCAAATTGAAAATTTCGAAATTTATGAGAATAAAGTAACTGGAGACAATAAAATCATGCGCTCACGAATTCTGCAGTTATTCTATTCACAGCGAAAGTAATTGGCACTAAACATGCAGCTGCAAAGAGGAAGAAAAGCTGCGTCTTATTTCAATCTCCATTACATTTTGGTATAGATACGGCAAGAAATTTCGAGAGAACCTAATATTTCCGGTTTCAATCAACGAATTTATAAGCGTGCTAAGGGTCGGACGTGATACGACCAAGTTTTGTCTCGACATCAACTTATATTCATGCCAAAGATACATAGGGGTAGGGGGACGAGAGCCGCCAGTTTGAACCGCCTCCGTGGACTGCTGGTCCTGAAACGACATGCAACGATCCGCAAGAGGACCAGTTGGCCACGAAAGGCGGCTCAGACTGGCAGCCTTTGTTCCTCTCCCAATATGTAGTGTGGGAAGAAGTTGTAGGGAACGCTTGCACCAGATTCTCAGGATGGACAGCTGTGTTGGTGATCATGATAGATGCAGGACCCGTCTCCACGAAGGATAGTTTGACTCCCAGTTTGGGTTGGTGTTCTTCGAATCGCTGCATATTTGGCAGCGCTGTTTGGACGGTTTCAAGCAGTGAGTATACTTATATACATCACAAGTGTTGGCAACTAGTATTGATTGAAATGATTTTCCTTTAGGAGTTGAGAGTCGTATTGTCATAGCAAGGATTTTATAGCTTCGCGATAGATTCGAAAAAGAATTCATTGAGGCAAAGCTCAAGCTATTAGTGTCTTGTAACTTGCTGAGTATGGCACATTTCCAGCCACATCGTCGTCGCTTTCCAAGGATCTCACTCCTATAGCGCCACTGACTTGTTTTTATCCTTCGACTACTTCTTTCCAGACAATTTTCTACTTATCAGTACGTTGTAATTAAAAGCAGCGAATAAACATTTTAGTGATTATATGGACATTTATTTTGAACTCTCAGTTAATCTCTTACCTAAATACCAGTTGCGATCCCAGGGTTTCCTTCAGGAGGGAGGCCCCCCGAAAAAATTTTTGGAGTGCCCCCTTACGGAAGCAATTCTTGGAGTGGATTTGGAGTGTTTCTCAAAATTTTAGCGGGGCCTGACCCCTGAAATCTAAATTAAGGGGCGGCTGACGCAGCGCCCCCCCCCCCAAAATTTTTTTACTACGGTTCTAAAATTTTTAAAATTATTTTAATTATTTACAAAAATGACCAATTCTCTTGCACATTTTTATAACCCATGTAAGTGAATTTCAAATTCGCGACCTATTCTTGGGGGGGGGGGGAGGGAGGAACCTTTACCGACATAATTTATGCACGTCACGAGTAACGACACGAGTATAAATATTTTGTTCAGATGTAGATTTGTGTCTTGAATGGTTTTCAAGCCATTGTATTAGAATATTATTAGCTAGTTCTTCTTCTTTATCATCTTTCAACGAAATAAATTACAGCAAGCTAAAAAATGAGTAGTGCGAGCTTAATGCATTGTAGACAATTATCACAGCACTCTTGTACAAAAGCAAATGCACCCTTGCAAGATTTTGCTCGTAATATTGAGTTGGCTAAAAAAAGTTCTTTCGTTTCTAACGGTTTGTGAATGTGCATAGACTGATTTACGTGCAAATGTATGACACCATAAAAAAGAGAAAATCAAAGGGGGATTGTGAACTTTGTTTGTATAAGAAAATTTCCATGACGAAATGATGCAGAAGAGAAAAATAGTTTTAAAAAATAGTATAATAATTGTTAGCGCATCATCCTACTCGACTTGACGAAATTTTCCAGTATGTGGGAACTTCTAGTAAAGCACACTTAAATTCAGAGTAATAAATATTATTCGATCGCGAAACGTCAGATATGTTGGTGGATGGGCGTGCGAATAACATACTGATTCTTGTCCTTTTACTCCGTTCACTAGCAAGCAGAACTTCGCAAACAGTGGAAACTGACTTACGGAAATTGGTATCATTAGCTACAATATCTTCATTTGAAGCACACGTCATTTTCGCGCTCCATTCGACATCACCTCGAATTTCAGATTTGCTGCTTAATGATATCGTACAAAGGCAGTCAGTTTGACGCATTATTACTCTTATGAAATATTCAGCGAAGTTTTCAAAACGCCAAACGGAAGGTTAGCTATGAACATGGGGATCTTGCCGTTCAAGCATAATCTATTCTAGGGTTTCAAAGTGTACAGAAATTTAACTTTCCCATACCGCCTACAATCCTTTGTCAAAGCCCTGGTTTCAGCGTTCTTCACTTAAAAATGAGCTCAGACGTCCAATTTCATGATCTAGAAGTAATGTCCTTCTATTATTAAGATATGCAAATTTTATGTATCACGCTTGATATGCGTTCCACCCAATTTGAATTTCCCGGAGATTTCGGGTTCATTCTAAGCGCAGACGACAGGGACCTGTCATTAAATTACCCATTGCTCTACGTGTTTAGTTTACAAGGAATTAGCTCTTAGCAAAGGAAGGGCTAATTGCGCTAACGTACATTCTTGCAGGTCCACTTTTTCTCAGCATACCGAACGTCACATCCACCAAATCGCTTCTGCAAGAGAGCAGAAAATCCTTGTAATCCAAATTGGATCATTTCTTGGTGCTGTCACTGTTTCAAACAAAAAGCGTTGAACATAAGGACTTTGGCGTATTTTAGAGCCTTTGTCGGGATTTGATTCACTGAAAGAAAATTTTCCAACAGTCAACGTTATATTATTAGGTTGTTGCAAAAATAATGTCCGTTTTGCAAATTTTCACTTTGGAAGGTTATAACTTCGTTCAGTCTTCATATTCTTGAATGCAGTCAAGACCATCAAAAACAGCAAACCTTTCATAATTTAGCGCGTACCTGCTCGTATTGATATCGCAAAAGGGAAGAAAACCATGTGTCAAAAAACTGAATTTTTTTCTTTCAAAAACCCCGCCTTTAAGAGCTTACAACTCCCTTCAAGTTTTGTTCTTATGGCTGGCAACCAGCTTATTTTGTAGCCGCAGGCCATGAGTTTACACATGTATAGAAAAGACTCCAAAAAAAAGCTTTGCTAAAAGAAAAGATAAAAAATTCAAAAATGTTAACTTTTTCGAGCCTATTTGGCGTAGGCTTGTGAGTGCCAAATTATGATAATTTGGGATTCTTCGCGCACTGAATAGCTAAGTGTTTCTGCAAAAGTTGTAGAAAAGATGTCCTGACCTTAGGCATACAGAAATGAGTGAAGCTTCGGCGATTGCCCCATGTATAGAAAAGACTCCAAAAAAGAAGCTTTGCTAAAAGAAAAGATAAAAAATTCAAAAATGTTAACTTTTTCGAGCCTATTTGGCGTAGGCTTGTGAGTGCCAAATTATGATAATTTGGGATTCTTCGCGCACTGAATAGCTAAGTGTTTCTGCAAAAGTTGTAGAAAAGATGTCCTGACCTTAGGCATACAGAAATGAGTGAAGCTTCGGCGATTGCCCAAATTATGAGAAACTTTGGACCCATAAAATGTCAGCAACGAGTATCTAACTCGGCGCGTCGATTTCTCGGCTCAGATATTTTCGGAAAATCTACTTAAACATGCTATAGGTGAACAATCTTCAGCCAACCCAGTAGCTATGTTTTCAAAAGATTCCGTTCATTTACGCCTGAATTGTGGCCAAGCGAGTTAAAGCAGCGAAATTTTGACTTTGAGTGCGGATGTGCGAAATGCTGGTGAAATTCTCACGATGAGGATAGCAACTTAATTCCACCACCATTAGAAAGCACATGGTGAGAGCTTTCTAACTATGTGCAGATTCTACATCGTAAAAGGAAGTTTGATGGAAAAAAAGTTGTTTGGAATATAGGCCTAGAAAAACGGACATTATTTTTGCAACAACCTAATAGATTGAATGTCATCAGCAGTTCTATGCTTTTTCTGTCCTAACAACTGATAGTAATTCTTGAGAAGATTAGCTTTGCTCAAATTTGTCTTTGTCCTCACGGAAACGATTTGGTCTTTGCCTTCCACTGCTCATTGTAGAAAGTTTTCACATTCACCAGCGAAGCTCAAAAATATTAGGTTGAGTCAAAAGTAATGAGAACTTTTCTCGCAACCTTTCGAACTTTTAGCAAATTTGTAGAATAGTGATAGAAGAGTTCCCTAAACTGTATTAAACGTAGCTTTTCTTTCTCTTTTCAGCAGCTAGGCCAACGGCCCAGTTGCTTAGTTGTCCAAAAAATCTCCCAAATTCTGAACCTGTCATTTTTGCTTTGAGTAAGTTTTGCTAATCTTCAGAACTTTTGATTTGAAGGTTTCAAACAAATGCGATTATCTAAAGAGAGAGCAGGCCCTGTTTAATGCAAACCACATCTTAGGCCTTTCGAAACTAGCGTTTTGAGGCTTTTTAAAATCATTTTTTCAAAAGCCCAAAATATTCAAAAAAATCGCTCAAAACAGAAATACATCAAACTTCACAAAATCTTTCGAAATTGGGGGCTTCCAAAATAGTTTATAATCAAACCTTGATTTTGCAAAGTATTGAAGCGCTTACCGTTTGAGATTACCATAATCTAGAATTTGTTGCCACATCTGAAAAAACCATAGAATTTGAACGGCAAACGCTTTGGGTTCAAAATTTCTGAAAATATTTCATCAACTACGAAGTGTTTTGGTTGAAAATTAGAACTAATGGAATGAGGAAGAAAAGCCGTATCGGATACCTTATAGAGCATTTGCCTGTTTACATTCTATCTAATTTGAGAATGGGTTTAAGAGGAGATACGAAGTTCTCATTACTTTTGACTCACCCTAGTATGACAGAAACGAGCTCAGGCGACATTATTAAATGTCCAGCCAGGGCACGGCACAGGTGGCTTAGCAAGCAAGCTGGATATCGTTTTTGGGGAAAAAGCAAGGGGGATATGGTTTTGCGGAAAAGCATAACGTTGTCTTTCGATCTGCGGCCGGCACGCTGCCGGCATGCCGCTAGCAAATAAACAAAGGGTTTGTTTAAAGCGAAGTGAAGATGAAATGACACCAAAATAGTGTGTAGATGGGCAATGGGGAGTTAGGACTAAGTATGAAAAATTGTGAAAAAATCAAGTGAACTAAAGGCGTGCTCAACTTTTTTCGAAGTTAGGTGAATTTCAAGCCACCTGGATAGCCACCTGAGGTGGCTTAGGATTTCTCCCTCACATAGTTTTTCTACTTTCTTTACATAGTTTCCATCTACATCCCAAACCCTACAAACTGGTTCCTAATCGCCTCAAACCTCCTTCTCCCCGCTTAGTTATAGCCCCTTGAAAATTTTGAATGGCCGCGGAAAGGCTGCTCTAGGCGCGTATTGCTGCACGATGGACACATTATGCCACCATTTTGGAGAATATGAATATAATCGTGTGTGTTCGATAATTCTTTTTCTTTTTTTTCTGCTGTTGCTTTGTTCCGTTCCTTTTCATGTAATTTCTGTTCGAATATCTCGTGGCGGATGTCGTAATTTCATTGAAGTCAAAAGGGACTTCATTTTTTTTTGCAATTTCGGGACGCCACCTCGTGCGAGCCCTGGTCTAGGGTCAAAGGGGACTTCGTAAAAATTCGCAAAAGTCAAGGGGGACTTCGTTTTTTGCATTTTTAACTAGCCACCTCGTGTCGAGCCCTGGTCACGGCATAACTGTCTTACATATGGAAGTCAAAGGATATTGACTACAGTAGGAGAGAATATCAAATTGTCAAATCACAGAATATCAAATAATCATAGAGGAACCCTGAGACTCCATTGGGATAGTAAAGCAGTATGCTATTACATTGTGCACTCTGGTTACCTGGAGAATACACAAACCAGTTTCAAAGATTCAAAGTTCCTTGCAAATAATCTATTCTTACAGAACTTATTTGAATATTGATCGCACCCCAGTAGACACTGATGTATATCTTTCAATCCTCTGCGATAGCTTAGCTCTAAACTAATGCTCTTGAAGAATCGGAGTTAACGACCCATGAAGACGGAGTTTTTTGAGCAAGATGCGGTATCTTTGTTGTTATATTATAACTGTAGACTGGCGAGACCATAAAATGATCAGAACACTCTGAGAAGTCATGTGTGGCTTGTTTTCAATGGGTAATCCCAATTGTTGCCTCATAAAGTTTGTGGGTATTATTAAAGGTATCGCAATCAAAACACCAAATTTGATGACGCATCCCGGCTCGAAAGCGCCGCATAAGCAAAGGCATTATTCTGGTCTGCAATTATTATTGTTCACTTCCTGACAACTGAATATTATTTTACACTGCGAATATGCTATACAACCCCAATTTGGCAATGAAAAATTAGGGTTATAGATTCTGCCCAGTTTTCGATTTTGATTTTTTTGCCATAACCGTTGTCTGGTACCAAGACTAAAACCGTTCAAGAGTTAGTATTCAGCAGTGTTGTCGATCTCGCTGCTTGATATGACAAGTATTCTAGCTATGCAAATTATTAGGTTGGCACGAAAGTTCTTGCGTAATTCAAACAAAATTCAATAACCTTTCAAAGACTAAACCTATTCACAATCTTGTATGCTAAAAATATTGGAGGTCTCACGCTCCATGATGGAAGTTCAAGCACAACATTCCATGAGCTAGCCATCGAGAACGAAACTCTCAAATATGGGGCTTCAAATTTTGCCATTTTGAGTTTGGCGGCAGAAGATCGCAGAGGGCCGCTGACTAGTCGAAAATCTGTAGAATTCACCTACACAGCAAAAGTCCATACGTTATTCTAGCAGGCTTTGATCTCGCATGGAAATGCGGAAACAAAGAATTTGTGAAATTTCTCATTTCACAGGACAAATCCCCTTATCGCTCTAATTTTTCCACAGAAACACAGTTTGCAATCAGAAATTAGACATAGTGCCTATTTAGAGCCTCGCGACGTTTTCTCAATTGTAAAAAAGTGTTTTCGCCGGAAAACTGCGGACATGAGGGGATTTCTTCCGCAAAATGACATATTTCACGAATTTTTTGTTTTTGCTTCACCGTGCAAGATCAAAGCCTTCCAAAGTAACATATGGACTTTTGTTGTGTAAGTAAATTCTATAGACTTTTTTCGGCTAGCTAGCGACCCTCTGCATTTTCTGCCACCAAACTCAAAATCGCAAAATTTGAAGCCCCATATTCGAGAGCTTCGTTCTCGATGGCTAGCTCATGGAATGTTGTGCTTGAACTTCCATCATGGAGCGCGAGACCTCCAATATTTTTAGCATACAAGATTGTGAATTTAGGTTTAGTCTTTGAAAAGGTATTGAATTTTGTTTGGATTACGCAAGAACTTTCGTGCCAACCTAATATTTGAAGAATTATCTGCTGGCGGTCCCCTCGCAATTTTTTCTGACAAGCACAAGCACCTCGGAAAATGACCCCTTATTTGGTGAGACATTTTGCTGCCCAATATTTATACAATGCATTTCGCTTTGATTTATTTTTACGACACGTGCCGTGGAAGAAATTTACTATTGCCACCTGGATATCCCGCAACGGCATAAGTCGCAACAAAGGATGTCCGCCAATGTTGCCCAGCTTCATGCGCATGAACGCGTGATCACTCCAGTTGGTTGTATCCTGGATTAATTGGATGAAAAAGAAAGGATTGAAAAAATCGTATTTTAAAAAGGTGATACCTATTATATTAGTTCCTGAAAAAAATTCTTTGGAGTTAAAAAGATCTTATGCGTGCTATTGCACAGCTTATACCTATCTTTAAATGGTAATCAAAGTGAGAAAGTCTCAAAAAAATTTTGGCAAAGAATGCGGACCGATAACTACTTTCCTCTTTTTTCCAGCCTTAAAAAGTGCTTATTTTGCTCTTTTGAAAAGAGTATTGCAGTTACTGTAGAATGCTTGCGCACTGAGGAGGATGTAATCAAACTATATCACTTTGTGCAAAGTTGGTATCTTTTCGCCAAAGTTTATCAGTGATAAAAGAGTTTTATCAATACTTGAGTAAATGAAGGTAGATCTCTACTAAACTTGGTGTGGAACTAGTAAATAGACATAGAAGACGCTCTGCGAGTTCCTTTCTCGAGAAGATCTCCGGTGGTCTGCCATATGTTTGCAGTGTCACGGACCAATTGCTGATCAACTATAGCGGAAGTGATCAGAGTGATCATAAGATGTCGAAAATCATCAGTGTGTTGAAGTTTTGTACAAGTGTTACATATTTCAGCGCCCTACTGTGCTCAAGTTCCTGCAAGTCTAATGTGCAGTGGTGGTCGAGTGGATAAGAGGTCAGCTTTATGGGCGAACGATTGCTTGATCGAATCCTGCTACTTGAAGTATTTTTGCATCGTGTTGAGATCTGTGTCATTTGCATAACCACAAACATTTTCAAATAAAGCACCGACGCTCATACACACCATATTAACATTCAATAATGAAATGCAAATTTGGAGAACACATGGGGATTTGAACTCAAACTTCATTTTCTCCTTGGTCAGGAATCTTGCTACTGCGCCATCGCGTCACTGACGTGCGAAACCTACGAAGTTATCATAATATGTTTGATATCACATATGACCAAACTGTGAAGCTTGTTTGTTGAAATAGCGTTCAATCTAACTCGAACTTTTCATCGAAAAGACTGTGAAAAGGAAAATCCCACAATTCCGGCCTTATAAATTCGGTTGCAATTGCGTAACATTTCAAATTTCAGCATTTATTCAAGAGCAACTGTTGCTAAAACACTGTAAGCTGGCTGGCAGAAAAAAAGGCTAAAATTCTGATTTCATATGTACTAGAGTAGATCATCACCTTAATATTAGACTAATCATGTTTCAATGCTGCTTCTTTTAAATCGGCTCCAGGAGTTGTACCTGCTATCCACAGACATTTATCAGACCAAAACTCTCTAAACAGATTTTGGGTGAAAGAGTTCATACACATCAAAATCGCTGTGCATGTTTCTGAAACTCATCCTTTCCAAGCAACTGCAAGATAATCGTGGTGGTTAATCGCAACCTATGTCTTTGATAGGCACCGAGAGGTCTATCGATTAATTGCCAGCGGTAGTCTTATCCATGTGCCACCAACGCTGATGAAACAGCAGAAGTCATCAAAACATATCTAGGCGTTTCGGATCTCAACATCCCATGTAAGAAATAGCACTTGACAAAAAACGAAGGTACAATGATGGTTGATTGGATATGATATCGGTCCTATGAGCGCATGCGTTCGGGTTCAAGTCCTGCTACTTGAACACATTTTTGCACCTTTATAGAAAGAAGGTATTAATTCGCGTTTGCATAACCTGAAAGATTCTTCAAGTCAACTAGCAGAGCTTTTGCAATAATTTCGTAATCATTTTTGAAATGCAAATTTGACAAGCGCGTAAGGATTCGAACTTTCAAGTGTACCATCTTACCAATCGCGACTCCTGCTACTGCGCCATGCGTGTCACTTAATATGCAGGATCTGAAGACTATTGAAATCTCTTCATGGTATATATCTTGAACCATGGTGCGCATTTAGCGTTTGTTGTTGTTTTGTTTTACACGCAAACTTTACAGGTTTGAAAAACTGAATACAGCATGAAACGTAATTAGCATTTCCACATAATTCACAATTGCACTGAAGATCAAATTTGATAAATCTATATCAAATACTGGAGAAATACTATAATGGAGAAATTAATGTTTACTAGATTATTTCCACCTCATTATTGAGGTAATTGATGCTGCGCGGCGGTTCCTTTCATGGCTGCCTATGATAACGTATCGCGGATATACAGGAAGATACCAGATTTCAGCTTACCTACGATAAGCTATCTGCGGCAGCATGTCATAGAATAAAGAAGAAGTATTCTGATAGCATATCATAGAATACAGGAAGGATGGTATAAATAGACATTTTGCAGCACAATCATCCTGTAAGATATTGCTTTTTAGCTCACTCTTGTTCGTCATCTTCCCATTCTTGAGCCTCGAAGTGCTTTCAATGTTTTGTATGTAAAACTTTTATTCTCCTATAATGCAACTTCCACAATCCTCTCTCATTCAGCTTAGAGAATTCTGCAACTAATGTACTATGTCATATACCTCCTCAGCTTCTTTAGACTCCATTGTTAACCATAAACATCTATTGAGCCAATGAGTGGCGAGAAAAAATAAAATTATCATTTTCATTTAAAGTTCTCTTAGAATAAAGAGAAAATAATAGATTTTTCGCACAAATCCTCTTAAACCACACTACAACGCCTTTCGTAACAGATTTAACAGAGTAGCAAATAAAATTATCATTTTCATTCAAAGTTCTCTTAGAATAAAGAGAAAATAATAGATTTTTCGCACAAATCCTCTTAAACCACACTACAACGCCTTTCGTAACAGATTTAACAGAGTAGCAAATAAAATTATCATTTTCATTCAAAGTTCTCTTAGAATAAAGAGAAAATAATAGATTTTTCGCAAAAATCCTCTCAAACCACACTACAACGCCTTTCGTGACAGATTTAACAGAAAAACAAATAAAATTATCATTTTCATTCAAAGTTCTCTTAGAATAAAGAGAAAATAATAGATTTTTCGCACAAATCCTCTTAAACCACACTACAACGCCTTTCGTAACAGATTTTTTGGGAAGCAACGAATTTGGCAACACTCGCAGGGTAAAACTCGTATATATTCATAACAGAGTGAATTTATGGTCTGTTTCTTTAAATTTTTACACTGACCTTCCTTTTTTGCCAAAACAAATACTTATATGCTGAAAACGTACACATGCATCGGGAGTTGAATTTCCGTGTCTCTTCTTGTGATCTAATAAGTACTAATGTAAAAATACTATTTGCTTAAAGACAGCGTTAGAGCGCCTGTATCTTGATTCTAGTAATGATATTCATTTATGAGATTCTTCATTTATTCATCGATTTTATCGATTTTTTGAGCATTTCTGATTTGAAAGCTGAGAATTGGTACAGGGGGGTAAAACTGAATCATGATTCCAGTAACGATATTCATTTATGAGATTCTTCATTTATTCATCGATTTTATCGATTTTTTGAGCATTTCTAGCCAGAAAGCTGAGAGTTTTTACAGAGGGGTAAGACTGTATCTTGATTCTAGTAATGATAGTCATTTATGAGATTCTTCATTTATTCATCGATTTTATCGATTTTTTGAGCATTTCTAGCCAGAAAGCTGAGAGTTGGTACAGAGGGGTAAAACTGAATCTTGATTCCAGCAATGATATTCGTTTATGAAATTCTTCATTTATTCATCGATTTTATCGATTTTTTGAGCATTTCTGACCTGAAAGCTGAGAATTGGTACAGGGGGGTATGACTGTATCTTGATTCTAGTAATGATATTCGTTTATGAGATTCTTCATTTATTCATCGATTTTATCGATTTTTTGAGCGTTTCTGACCAGAAAGCTGAGAGTTGGTACAGGGGGGTAAGACTGTATCTTGATTCTAGTAATGACATTCATTTATGAGATTCTTCATTTATTCATCGATTTTATCGATTTTTTGAGCGTTTCTGACCAGAAAGCTGAGAGTTGGTACAGGGGGGTAAGACTGTATCTTGATTCTAGTAATGACATTCATTTATGAGATTCTTCATTTATTCATCGATTTTATCGATTTTTTGAGCATTTCTAGCCAGAAAGCTGAGAGTTGGTACAGGGGGGTAAAACTGAATCTTGATTCCAGCAATGATATTCATTTATGAAATTCTTCATTTATTCATCGATTTTATCGATTTTTTGAGCATTTCTGACCTGAAAGCTGAGAATTGGTACAGGGGGGTATGACTGTATCTTGATTCTAGCAATGATATTCGTTTATGAAATTCTTCATTTATTCATCGATTTTATCGATTTTTTGAGCATTTCTGACCTGAAAGCTGAGAATTGGTACAGGGGGGTATGACTGTATCTTGATTCTAGTAATGACATTCATTTATGAGATTCTTCATTTATTCATCGATTTTATCGATTTTTTGAGCATTTCTAGCCAGAAAGCTGAGAGTTGGTACAGGGGGGTAAAACTGAATCTTGATTCCAGCAATGATATTCATTTATATAATTCTTCATTTATTCATCGATTTTATCGATTTTTTGAGCATTTCTAGCCAGAAAGCTGAGAGTTGGTACAGAGGGGTAAAACTGAATCTTGATTCCAGCAATGATATTCATTTATGAAATTCTTCATTTATTCATCGACTTTATCGATTTTTTGAGCATTTCTGACCTGAAAGCTGAGAATTGGTACAGGGGGGTATGACTGTATCTTGATTCTAGTAATGATATTCGTTTATGAGATTCTTCATTTATTCATCGATTTTATCGATTTTTTGAGCGTTTCTGACCAGAAAGCTGAGAGTTGGTACAGGGGGGTAAGACTGTATCTTGATTCTAGTAATGACATTCATTTATGAGATTCTTCATTTATTCATCGATTTTATCGATTTTTTGAGCTTCTAGCCAAAAAGCTGAGAGTTGGTACAGGGGGGTAAAACTGTATCTTGATTCCAGCAATGATATTCATTTATATAATTCTTCATTTATTCATCGATTTTATCGATTTTTTGAGCATTTCTAGCCAGAAAGCTGAGAGTTGGTACAGAGGGGTAAAACTGAATCTTGATTCCAGCAATGATATTCGTTTATGAAATTCTTCATTTATTCATCGATTTTATCGATTTTTTGAGCATTTCTGACCTGAAAGCTGAGAATTGGTACAGGGGGGTATGACTGTATCTTGATTCTAGTAATGATATTCGTTTATGAGATTCTTCATTTATTCATCGATTTTATCGATTTTTTGAGCGTTTCTGACCAGAAAGCTGAGAGTTGGTACAGGGGGGTAAGACTGTATCTTGATTCTAGTAATGACATTCATTTATGAGATTCTTCATTTATTCATCGATTTTATCGATTTTTTGAGCGTTTCTGACCAGAAAGCTGAGAGTTGGTACAGGGGGGTAAGACTGTATCTTGATTCTAGTAATGACATTCATTTATGAGATTCTTCATTTATTCATCGATTTTATCGATTTTTTGAGCATTTCTAGCCAGAAAGCTGAGAGTTGGTACAGGGGGGTAAAACTGAATCTTGATTCCAGCAATGATATTCATTTATGAAATTCTTCATTTATTCATCGATTTTATCGATTTTTTGAGCATTTCTGACCTGAAAGCTGAGAATTGGTACAGGGGGGTATGACTGTATCTTGATTCTAGCAATGATATTCGTTTATGAAATTCTTCATTTATTCATCGATTTTATCGATTTTTTGAGCATTTCTGACCTGAAAGCTGAGAATTGGTACAGGGGGGTATGACTGTATCTTGATTCTAGTAATGACATTCATTTATGAGATTCTTCATTTATTCATCGATTTTATCGATTTTTTGAGCATTTCTAGCCAGAAAGCTGAGAGTTGGTACAGGGGGGTAAAACTGAATCTTGATTCCAGCAATGATATTCATTTATATAATTCTTCATTTATTCATCGATTTTATCGATTTTTTGAGCATTTCTAGCCAGAAAGCTGAGAGTTGGTACAGAGGGGTAAAACTGAATCTTGATTCCAGCAATGATATTCATTTATGAAATTCTTCATTTATTCATCGACTTTATCGATTTTTTGAGCATTTCTGACCTGAAAGCTGAGAATTGGTACAGGGGGGTATGACTGTATCTTGATTCTAGTAATGATATTCGTTTATGAGATTCTTCATTTATTCATCGATTTTATCGATTTTTTGAGCGTTTCTGACCAGAAAGCTGAGAGTTGGTACAGGGGGGTAAGACTGTATCTTGATTCTAGTAATGACATTCATTTATGAGATTCTTCATTTATTCATCGATTTTATCGATTTTTTGAGCTTCTAGCCAAAAAGCTGAGAGTTGGTACAGGGGGGTAAAACTGTATCTTGATTCCAGCAATGATATTCATTTATATAATTCTTCATTTATTCATCGATTTTATCGATTTTTTGAGCGTTTCTGACCAGAAAGCTGAGAGTTGGTACAGGGGGGTAAGACTGTATCTTGATTCTAGTAATGACATTCATTTATGAGATTCTTCATTTATTCATCGATTTTATCGATTTTTTGAGCATTTCTAGCCAGAAAGCTGAGAGTTGGTACAGGGGGGTAAAACTGAATCTTGATTCCAGCAATGATATTCATTTATATAATTCTTCATTTATTCATCGATTTTATCGATTTTTTGAGCATTTCTAGCCAGAAAGCTGAGAGTTGGTACAGAGGGGTAAAACTGAATCTTGATTCCAGCAATGATATTCATTTATGAAATTCTTCATTTATTCATCGACTTTATCGATTTTTTGAGCATTTCTGACCTGAAAGCTGAGAATTGGTACAGGGGGGTATGACTGTATCTTGATTCTAGTAATGATATTCGTTTATGAGATTCTTCATTTATTCATCGATTTTATCGATTTTTTGAGCGTTTCTGACCAGAAAGCTGAGAGTTGGTACAGGGGGGTAAGACTGTATCTTGATTCTAGTAATGACATTCATTTATGAGATTCTTCATTTATTCATCGATTTTATCGATTTTTTGAGCTTCTAGCCAAAAAGCTGAGAGTTGGTACAGGGGGGTAAAACTGTATCTTGATTCCAGCAATGATATTCATTTATATAATTCTTCATTTATTCATCGATTTTATCGATTTTTTGAGCGTTTCTGACCAGAAAGCTGAGAGTTGGTACAGGGGGGTAAGACTGTATCTTGATTCTAGTAATGACATTCATTTATGAGATTCTTTATTTATTCATCGATTTTATCGATTTTTTGAGCATTTCTAGCCAGAAAGCTGAGAGTTGGTACAGGGGGGTAAAACTGAATCTTGATTCCAGCAATGATATTCATTTATATAATTCTTCATTTATTCATCGATTTTATCGATTTTTTGAGCATTTCTGACCTGAAAGCTGAGAATTGGTACAGGGGGGTATGACTGTATCTTGATTCTAGTAATAATATTCATTTATGAGATTCTTCATTTATTCATCGATTTTATCGATTTTTTGAGCATTTCTCGCCAGAAAGCTGAGAGTTGGTACAGGGGGGGGGGTAAGACTGAATCTTGATTTCAGTAATGATTTTCATTTATAAGATTCTTTACTTGTTCACTGATTTTACCGATTTTTGCAATTTACGTTTTGAAGCGCTGCGAAGTGATGTGGAATGGTATCAGATTTTGCTGATTACCGTCAGAAAATTATCATATCAATTTTATCGATTTTTGGAAACTTGCGTTGAAGGAGCTGAAAGATGATTGATACAGAGGGGTAGGAGTGAACCTTGGTAGCAATAGCAGTTTTCATTTTTCTAAATATTCAATTTTATATCAATTTCATCGACTTCTCGCAAACTTAGTGCTTTTAACAATTATGATATGCTTTTCATGCTTATCGCACCATGGAATTCATCAACTTGCAAGTTATTTATGGTCATGTGTTTTGGATTTTTTTGCATGTTTTCTTCATTACACCGATAGTTTCAGATATTAAATGGCGTTCCTATCTAGTACTATTTTTTACATATTTGCTGCCGGTTTTCTGAATAGAGTTCAAGGAGTCTTCTTAGCTTCTAAGATTGACGGCGCCTCAACCACAGGATTGCCAATATTAGACGGAGTTACTCTGAAGGCTTTTCATGACAACGGAATACACGGTGAGGTGGTTGGATTCGCTGCAAAAGAAGAACGAGAATGTGGCATCGTCGTGCTAGGTATGTATTTTGATTGAATCGTTTGGATTGAAAGGTAGATAGTAGCCCTGGACAATTGTAATGCACGTTGCTACTATAGCGTCGGCAAATGTTGAAAATTCTGCATTTCCAAAGCTGACCAACCTTATCAGAGTTGTAAAGAAGCTAAATTACGTGACTTGTCTAAATTAGCTCTATGGCGCTATCACAAACATATCCTCTGTATCATATGGTGTGAACCCGACTCGAGCGGATTCGGCTTGGCCGCTTCGGAGGACATGCTCGCGTCGCGTTTGCGTACGTGGTGTTTTCTGACCATTCCCACGCTTTATTTAACAAGCAAATTTTGCCTTAAGCCTCTTATCACGCTCAAGCGCGGGAAAATGATTAGACGATGCGTTCGGGAACGAGTGCAAGGTCCAAGCGAAGCGGCCGAACGAAATCTCAACCATTCACCTCGAGTTAACTTTATGTAAGTGAGACAGAAGGTACATGTAATCATATGGACGTCATAGCAATCTTTTATTTTTACAGATTACTCGAGCTACATTGACGGAAGAATGTTTGACCAAGTACTCGAACCATTTGAGAAATCTTTGAACATTAGTAGTACTCTCAATGAGGAGTTAAGAATGAGGGCAAGAATTTTGATTTTAGCATTTGAGAATGGCAGTTGAGTGTTACAAACTTTTGAAATGTATTCAGGTATATAGAACAATGAAAGAGGACGCTTTAAATCTGCATCTCCAAGAAATGGAAGCAACATTCAACAAATACAGAAGAATAACACCTCATTACAAGTAAGCGTTTTAAATGGACTATGTGAAAAAAGCACACGCATGCTTTAGTACGGGACAGGTTGAGTTTTTTCCTGGAATAGGAATCGTCGCCTTTGGGGTAGGGGTCGGTCTTGGAGAGCTTGCATACCGTGAAATTAAAGCCTTGATCTACAAATATTCGGAGGAGGAGCATCAGCAAAAAGTTTGTGCTATTGCATAGTTTAGCTTTTTGTCACCAGATGCTATAAAATTACAGCGGCTGATGAAACAAGTCCTTGAGATGAAATCGCAAATGCACAATTTGGCGGAATTTTTGGAATTGAAAACTTGCAAGTGAGTGCTAAGTCATGCTTGCCGATTTTTCAACTTTTTGTGTAAAAAAAATATCCATGTAGCACTTTAGGATTCGTTTTGAATTCGTTTTCGCTCAAGTCAGATCACGATTGCTAATGGCGATAGAAGCCGCTTTCACCGGGCTATTCAATTACGGTCGCGTAACACATTGTGTGATCAACCATCATGGTGAGAGCAATCTTCTTTCCGCCATTGCAAATCTGATGGGTTTGGAAAGGTTCAATGCTTCCGTTCTCAAGAGTAGATTTGATGTCGCTGGTGATACATTGCGAGCAACGGTACTATCGATGAACAGACGTGTCATGGAAGTGAAAGTGAGCGGTCCTGCAAGTGTTATACACCAAATAAATAAAATAGTTTAGATTTGCTATCCAGTCAGTTTGGAAAAAAATGTAGGGTACCTCACACGAATTGTACCACTTGGCGGATTTAGTGAAAATATGAAGAAGTACTCAAGCCATGTCCTTGGCGCTCATTACATCATACCAACATCGATGCTAGTGAGCAATGTGAGTGCGCTCGAAGAAGTAAGCAACGTTGATGAGTGCAGTACCTTATCGTCCACTCTTCTGTGCAAGACAAAACCGCAAACTACATGCGGTTTACGTTCTGGTAATCGAGATGGTTGCACTGTGGTCGAGCACAATTCCACCAATGATGAAGTGAGTTTCAAAGACTTGTCCATGCTACACAGAGTGTTAGAAAATCTTAGTACATATGTTTTAGTTTACGCTGATCGTCCCACTGTTGAAGACAGTGGTGGTGGTTACGCGAATGAAACGCATGTTCTATAAAAAACAAGACAATGAAGCTTTTCAATCACTCAAAATTGAGAAGCCTATAATCGTGGTGGAAATACCGCAAGGAGCAGAACTGCATATAGGTTCGATGAAGGTAGCTTCGCGAGTGAAGACAGGCAACTTGACTATGGAGTTAACGATAGCTTTACCTGTTAGTAAATATATATATATATAATTTACTTACACCATGAGATCACACGCGCTTTTATAACTTTTAGTCAAATCATACGCCTACGAAGCCTGATAATCTGCACAATGAAGACAATGATCGCAACCAAATTTTGCAGAAGATGATGGATGCAAGTACAGTAGAACATTTCCTATTTTATTTATTTATATTGTGCTTATGCTTACTATTTTTGCCATTTTTTATCACCACCGTCAATTGCATAGGCTAAATAGGAGGTGTGAGCAAAGAATCAAACTAATTAAAGAATCGCTTAAGGAACCGATTAGTATTGTAGCAATTGAGTAGTTGTTATTTGAAATTGTTATTAATATTTGTTAGCAGTTACAATAAAAAGTTTTTCCATTTTTCTTCCCTGCATGCCTGAAATGTACATTATCTTTTGATTACTTTCCACATATTCAGCAAATAAATTCTTATAGCCAAAATCTCTTTCTTTCTAGAAGCATTAGAATTCTTGCTAGATCGGTATTAAAAATGGCTTCCCGTCTTCGTTCATCCTCTAGATATCACGAAGTTCTAGAGGTGGGAAATGCAGCGCAGGCAAATCTAGATAGACTTAAGAGCGAGCACATCATAAGGTATACACCTGAGACGTTGCACGAAGGTTTGTGAAGTATCACAGTCCAATTTTATGATATGTTTGTCATCACAAAAAATTTTTTTGCAGACATGTTTTATCCTAAGAATCCAAATGAGGGTGCGAGTTACTGTGTTGTATGTGGCAAACAAGGCGAATACCGATTTGCCGAACATCTTAGAAGAGCGCATAGTGAACTTCTTAGAAAAAATACATTGGATTATAAGGTACGTTATACACGACCTATTCCGTGTGCTATCGCTTTAAATACAATTTAGATTGTTATGCAGCTCGGGCGTGGCATCACACAGTATATGGGAAGAGCAAAGATAAACCTAAGCGATGTTCGCAGACTAGTGACGGAAGGCGAATGGGGAGTGCATAATGACTTTGTACATCAACTCAGGAAATGCGGTATACCGACGGATGGTGTAAGTTTACTTACTGCATCAACAGTCTTTTATTTTGATCTTTATTAATAGCTAATTTTGCGAATTAAACGGATTCTAGGGTTATGAGGATAAACGCATTGATCGATACAAATATGTGCGCAAGGACGAGGTGGAGATGTTGGTTAATGAGGCCGTAAGTGCAAATAATGACCACTGATTGCGTTGCAGAATACTGATTGAAACTGCTTTTTCACAGGTAGCAAGATGTCGAGTCCGTGGAGAGATTGTAGCGGAAGCGCAGGCGGGAATAGATGCAAACAGAAGTTCTATTGCAGAGGGACGTTCACAGGCGAACGAGGATTGGGTATGTGCAAATTTTTTGCAATTCCGTCGGATAGAGTATGTAAATAAATTTACCAACAGATTCAAACGCAATTATCTATATCCAAAAAGCACAACGCAAGCAACGTAGAATCCAACACTCCTCTTTCTCAAATCAAACAGAAGACAAAAAGGGGATTGCCTGTTGCGACGTCTTCACAGAAGCTGGCAATAGACGTTGCACCGACGAATACAGTGGAAACAGATCGAGTGCGAATGGACAGCCCTAGTTCTGCGGAAGTATCAATAGAGGAGATTTCGCCCCCTGTGTTACCCGTAACTTTCGCATCACCGCGTGTAGACAGACATTTATTATACACTTGTTTTGGCGACGAACAATATTCAGGTTAATACAAAATCTAAATTCCTTGTGCCCTAGAATTTTCGTTTCAAAACATGCTTCCGTTGAAGGTGATGCAAATGTTGCTGACATATTCAAAATGGCACCGAAAAAGGATTATATGTTCTATCATGAATTAGATTCCTTTGACCCAAATTATTTCGAACAAAACTACACGCCAAAAAACGAGCATGGTAAGCTCTTGAACGTAAAAGTAGCAAAAAATGTATTCAGTTACAAAACGAAAATTGGATAAGAATCTCAAATTTTGGCGCAAGGTAGTACGAGAATCACATCCGCTGCTGCAACAATTTGCACAAAGTATTCAAGATAAACTGGTATCGTTTAAATTTTATGATACCTATGGTAGATAATATTTGTGCTATGTATTTAGCCAAATATTTCGAAATATACGGGAAAACCTGCTAAGGGAGGCATTTGGGGCTATGTACAGTACATCGACCGATTTATGCTTGTAGCTATGCGATCTCGGCAGAGGTAATTATGACGAGTTCATCTTATAACGAAGACTTTTGTTAAATTCAATATCGTTCCAGCTTTTTTTGCAAGAAAATAAGAACAAAATTGTTTTCTTCGAGTTTATGTGTTTAAACCAAAATTTGTTAGCTTTCAGCCAGTTGTCAAATGGCACAATATCTGAAATTCAGAATGGGAGAGACCGTTACAGTCGACGACGCCATATACTCAAGTAAATCTTTTTACCGTATATGGAGCGTTTAAAAACAGAGGGTGTCAAACTCGATCTACGAAGGATGATAACAAAGGCGGTATCCTCTTTTTGGAGATTTTTGTCGATCCAACTAGAAAAAAGTAAATTTTTACTCTATGATTTCGTGGATAGCTATAAAGCATGCATACACCTATGTAATCATTTAGGAGCAGGGCGACAGCGTGTGCTAGACCTAAAACAATACAAAAGAAAGATAGCTCATCAGTTTAGATCACACAACGAAGAAGAAAGGATAACTATGTCACTGAAGGGTATTGTGCCACAAGATAAACGTGTAAGCTTCTTTATTAAATTTGTGCGTGATCATAAAGTCCATCGTATATTTACCCTTTTTTTTAGCAAGACAATATAATGTATTGTGTGACAAGAGCTATTGTTGATCATCGAGGGATTGCCAAGAGCGTCGACAAGGTTATGGATAAGTTCGAACGAGACGGAATGTTATATCCCGCTCAATACAACTATGTGATGGGGTCAGTTAAACGTCAAGATATCCAAGCATATGAAGATTTTGCTATTTAGTGCACTCTGTGCATACATAGTACATTGTAATACCAGCAGAAATGAAGTCATCTATAAAATGATGTATGGAAGCATACATGCACCTGAAATGAGGAAAAGGCCTGTATCAGAGTTCGGGCAGGATATTAACTTTACGGGATTGCAATGCATAAACATAGATTGGGAGGACGACGAAGGAAAGGAAGGCAATAAAAAGAAGATCACGGAAACACTCTGGGTAAACTTGATTCAAATGATTTAATTCCTCATTTGATTGTTCATAAAGTTAAGTATACGTTTCAGGTAGGGTGCTACCCTTACCCAAAAATCAGGGCTTCCTATCAAAAAACAGCATACGGAGGTCAATATTTTGTATTGGACAAGAAATCGAAGAAGTGGATCGATTACTATACAAAATTGAGAGATTTGTACGCTGCATTACATTACTTTACTCATGTTTTCATCTAAGACTATTGAAATTCATTTAGTGTGATACAAAAACACGAGCTGGTAGACATGAAAAAGCCTGATGCGCCGTTCTTTCTTCAGTATAGAGGAAAGCCTGTGGAGAAGTCAACAGTTTCGCACTTGATGAAGCAATTTTTGCGTGATAGTGGCTTTACAGAGTTACACCTCTCATGTAATATGGTGAGCAGTATATCTTATAATTTTTGTAACGAACGAATTTTTGTATGAGGCGAAGCTGAAGTTCTAAATTCGTTATTAGACAAGACACGCTGTAGCTTCGCGACAGTATGAGGATTACTACCGTCAGGAGATGGAGAAACTGAAGGGCGCTGATAAGGATATGGCGAGAATGGCAGGTGCGTTAACGAAGCTAAGATACCGTTATAGCGCTTGCTGAAGTTCAACGGAAAATCAGAGGATTAAAGAGAATTATCGTTTTTGATTCGCAAATTTCACTTACACCTCATCGCTTGCCATTCTAAATTATTGCATTCCAAACAAATCCAAATGCTTTCGCGCTTGGAGTTCAAGCCATGTGTTATCGTCTGTACGTCTTTAGTGCGCAAATAAGTGATTGATTCTGTCGGCGCTATATGCTAAGTTCAAAGATTGAGCCATGTACATAGTCAAGGAAACGCAAATGGTACATTAAAGCAGAGGTTATTCTTAACTTTAACCTCTACCAACTATAGTGCTAATGTCCTTCGATTGGATCTAATATTTCAGCGCATTCGCAAAAGATTCAACTAAAAACGTATCAAAATGAGTACATGATCAGTTGCGCTCATGGTTATTTGAAGGCTCGGCAGCTTGCCAAGAGGGAAGAGGCGGAAAATTTTGATACAATTCGGCGAGTACAGGGCATGTTCAAGCTTGCAAAGTGAGTGACATCGTCATTCCATGGTTGCTTACTGCATTCTGGTTCAGTTTGACACGTCGTTGTAAAAATGTTGCACCCGAGATTGTCGTAGATGAGCTGGAACTAGAAGACTCTAACGATGTGTCTTCTGAATCTGAGGAAGAGCACGAAATTGCAGACGTGCCGGAGGAGCAGATGCCCGGGCCTTCTTCACGCCCTGGTGCGTTACGCATTAACTTTCAGGAAAGAAGTCTAGGACTTTTCAACATAACATTTAACTCCTCTCAAATTTGTGAGTGACTAGCATATTTTAGATGCAGTACGACAAAGATCGGAATCAACATCAGACGCTGAGCAATCGCCGAGGAAACGTTCCAAAACGAGCAGCCTCAGGAAGGAATCAGATGAAAAGAAGAGCAAAGCACTAGTGCAAAAATCCGAAAGGGAGCCACAGATTGTCACATACAGCTCCGACTCCGATGAGATTGAACTTTAACTTATTTTATTAGTTATGTGTTTGTATATATTGTATATGTGCTAATTTCTGTTATTAGTTATGTGTTTGTATATATTGTATATGTGCTGATTTGTGTTATTAGTTATGTGTTTGTATATATTGTATATGTGCTAATTTGTGTTATTAGTTATGTGTTTGTATATACTGTATATGCATAAACCTAAATACCTTTCAGGCGTTGACATGCTTTATGAGGGCCCTTCTCATCCTTCTGACATTACCCTATTTTCCTAGACATTCTAAAAAAATTTCAAAAGTTTTCCAGAACGACTGATGGTCCCCGATCATTCAAAATCCACAAGCTACTATTTCTCAAACCTTAGATACACCAACTAAGGTGATAGCATCTCTTAGACCCTTTTGCCTTCTTGCCTTATCTTCCCAACACTTACCTATTTTTCTGGACTTTTGTATTACCTTACAATTTTTTGAACATTCGGAACATACCAGTTTTGAACATTATTCAAAAGCCTTAACTATTTCAATTAAGGCCCTAGCATGTCCTAATCTCTTTTGCATTGTTCTTCCCGACATTCCCCAATTTTTCCCGATTTAAAAAATTTTTTTTTGAAATTTTGGTCCGTCACTTACATAATAATAAGTGATTTTTTCACTCCCAATGTATTCGCGTTAACCAGCGAAAATTCACCATTATAGGCTGTGCAATATATTGCACGACGATACAATATATTGCAAAATCTCTTATTTATTGGATGAGACCCACTGGAAAATTGAATAGGCTCAACCAGGAATCTTTACCTCGCCGTACCGGGCCCCGCATCAATCCCTTCCCCTCAGGCCAAGCTCCCCCCAGACCAGTTTGACATGGAAAATTTTTTGGTCATAGCCCCGCCCCCCTAGCTCCGCCCATTCTCGAGTTATGGCGTGCTTTCGAACCGGGTTTTTTAGAACTCACTCCAGAGTGATCCAAAAATTCTGAAAAAATTATATCATAGTTAGGCATAGACTAGATGTATGCATGCAAAATTGCAGACCTCCAGCTTTACCGTAAACCATTATCTGAAAAACCAAGTTTTTGCCAATTTCTGAAAATTCTATTTTTTTGAAAATCACCTACAATTCACCAGAACTTCGCATCAAATAGAAAGTTTAAGAAGGCAACCCATAATATTTTTAAATTTCATCATACATACTGCGTCTGAACAAATTTTTTCTGAATTTTTATATCAAGCTCCACTCTTTTTCAAAAAGAATTAGATTGGTTCACACCTATGCGATTGAGTCCAAAATTGGGGTAAAGATTACGATTACGAGCTAGCATGCATATAGAAAGTTTTGACTTTTTATCTGCATTCAGTGCAAAGATCGAAGGTGCGTCCTATTGCACTCAAAGCGTGCAATGGCCCGCAGTGCGTGCAATGGCACGCACGGCTTACCCGACTCGTGCAAATGCACGCTCGCGCGTGCAATGGCACGCATGACGGGCTATGGAACGCAGGAACATACATGTTGCTGTATACTACAAACCTTTGAGACTTTGACCATAAAATTTTGACCTACGATATGCCTCAGTTCTTGAGAAATATCAATTACAATAGCGGAAAAAACGCGAAAAAAGTGACATTCTTTTCTGTCCAGCTTAACAATTCTGCTGGTTTCTCGCAGTAACAAATTTTCTAAATACCTTGCGTATCGCACTTAACTAGGATACATACTTTCAAGCGTCGTCTTTTACTGCGCGAGTATTTCAGCAAAACTTTGGCAAACTCTTATCATGCGCATGTCGAAGTACGGTACTGCAGGGCGGTGCTTAAGCATCAAAAGGGCGTGAAGCGTGAAATCGCTGTGTTCCCTAATTTCCTTCGTTTGGTAGACCTCTTCGTCCGGAAATGGTAAGTAGTCTATTTTCTCTTTTGCTAGCTATCGGTCGTTGCTAAATTTGTTGCCTATTTTTCGACTCATTATGAAAACGCGTGAAGCAAAAGGGGGCCGGTTCAAAACTAATCGGCGCACCTTTCCTTCCCCTTTCTAGCAAATGTTTTTGATTTGGTTACTCTTGTAATCACTATATTAATCAGCAAAATCTTGAACTCATGGTTTTATCACGTCCAACTCAATTTTACTTTCCATATTACACTTCCTAAACAGTTTCTCGTATGCGTAGAGTAGACAAAGTGCAGAGCATTATGGTTTCACTCATTCTAACTGGCTTTCAAAAACTCAAATTATCATCTTTTACCAAAAACTAAATTTGGTCGAACCACATCTCGTACATAGAATATCAGCCGGTGATCATTTCGTTTTTTATGCAGCATATCTCCTATTTCCAACAGAAAACCATTTCTTTACGGCTCGTGTTTCGAGATCAAGTTACCATGAATTTTTGACATAAAAACGCCAAAGATCGTATTTTATCTCAAGGCGGTGAAGGCTCATTTGTAGAAATGCCAAACGATAACTTACTCATAGAATTTTCGAAACTTCAGTGCCTGAGGCATTCTTGTATGACAAGACTTTGCAAAAGTGAAACTCTGCAAATATAATATCTCAAAATGTTGCACTTGTTTACTTTAACCATTTGAATCAGAACTCCTCCGATAATCTCAAACAAAAATTTTGAGAAAGCTGAGATGATAAAATTTAGGGTTCAAATTTCGACAATTTTTTTACGAGCACGAAAGCGATTAGCTCAAAACATAGCGCTAAAGAGAGGAAAATCTGCATCGATCATTGTTGATGCTTGATGCTCAAATTTACGTGCATTTATGATAGATCGAACGGCAAAAACTTTTAAGAGAACCTAATTTTTTCGTCAACCGAATCTGGAATGCTGTACATTGTGAAAATTTCCCGTTTCAACAACGGCATATAACCATCCAAAAAGAGCTCTCACTGTTCGAAGGGTCTCACTGGTGGCTTAGTGCTATCTGAAGTTTTTACTTTTGCAATGTACGATGCCATTTCATGGGACATGGATTTTAACACATGCTGGAAACATCCAGGCTTTGGTGCTACTCCCTGGTCCAAAAGGGAAATAATCGAAAAAGAATCCTCGCCTTGAATGTTTCAAAAGCTCTATCAGTGGATGCTTGTTGCAGATTCTTAGTATGCAATCCTGTAGTGATGATGTCAATTCCGATGAAGGTGAAGGTCCTATCTCGACGAAAACTAGTCTTACTCCCACTTTGGGTTGGTGTGCTCCGAATCGCTACATATTGGACAGCGTTGTCTGCACATCTTCTAGCAGTGAGGATATCTGTAGAATTATAGTGCTGGCAACTAGGTTGACTCACTTTCCTTCAGAGGCTGATGACCGTTTGATTGTCATAGCAAGAAGGCTTTTACAGTTCTGCGATAGATTCGACATGGAATTCTTTGAGGTAAATCTTTGGTAATTTCTATGTTATTATACTTGCTGAGTACGGCATATTTTCAGCCACACTATCGCTGCTTTTCAAGATTGTCAATCCTATGGCGCCGCTGATCGGACCGATCCTTCTAGATTGAACATTTTTATTATTGTACCTGTATATCGTGTATATAAATTGAATATATCATTATTTTTCTTACCTGACATTCTATTCATTAAAATACGTAGGCTAGCAATAAGTCGCTCGCGTTTGACGGAAACACCCAGTCTACAATCCCTAGTTAACACATCGACGACCAAGCAATTTTTTAGTGTCTGCCCTTTGGGACCAAGGCTATTCATGGACCAGTCATAATCGTCAACTAAAATCACGCATACTGCTACCTACAGTGCACTTACAGTAGCTCTGAGAGGCTGACAGAAAAAAATGAGCTTGTACTAACGCAAAAAGAAATTCTTGGAGTAATGGCCCAAAGAATCGTCATAGCCAAATTCAAGCCTTGACCCACCATGTGCGTCAAGCGGCCCCACGCGTAGTCATGTGTTAATAATCAAATATGCTAGAGGCTTTACCAATATGTGTATCAAACTGGTCATCATGCCATTGTAGCAGAGCTGGTTCTAGTCTGCATCTCATTCAAACATATAATATGAGGCATGGAGAAAACGAGAAAGATTCGCAATAGCAATAGCACTTACCATATAGCGATTAATCCTCAGCTCAAAACGTATTGCGAGACCTGATTGCAACAAATATGCTTTTCTTCTCACTTCGTTACTCAGATTTGCTGCTCATTGATATCGCACAAAGCATTCAACTGAACCCATTAATCAATCGAAATTCTCGTTGAACCATTTACCCCTTTGAGTGAGCTTGCATCGGTAGCAATCGCTCATGAAATATTCAGTAATACTTCCAAGCCCTGTCAAATGGAAAAAGTGGACTCTTCTAATGAATCAATGCAGGAAGTCTACAGTTTGATCGAACGATGATGTGAAAACTATTTGAGCCATTGCTAAGAGAGTTATTCAACAGGACTTTCCGCGGATTAAAGAGCCGTAGCGGTTCTTTCTTGTATTGATAGATATAATGGACCTTATACGGAGTGTATTGCAAAATATACGATTTTAAAAACATCATTGTAAAAACGAATCAACTCAAAAGTTTACAGCTCTGCATGTAGAACACAAGTTAAAACAATTCATATGTTACACTTATGTGTGGAGTAGCCTGAAGGCCCTCGCTCGAAGATCTGCTAAGGCACTGCTGAGATTTAGCTGGTTTTTCGTGGAAGAGAATTGCAAAGGAAGGCGGTGCTGCTGCAAAAGAAGTATGTAAACGTCCCGCTTTCAATTTCTTTCTAAAAAATGAATTTCGGAATTTGGGCAAAGATGACTGCTCTAACATCATTCACAATAGACAACAATTTCGGGCCTTTGATTCGTGATAGTACGTCCAAGAATCTTTGTCGCTGTCTGAATTCTATATCATTTTTTCTATGTAGCTAGATCAGAATTGCATTTCATTTCTGTCATAGTTAAAAGCTTTGTGTATTTCTTCGAATTTATCTGACCATTGAAACAAATCCTCAACAGGAGCTAGTGAAAAAGAGCCAAGCAGGTGCCACAGAAGTTTTAGGCCCATACAAAAAGCCACACGAATGAAGCTTTCCAATTGAGGATCGAGTGTTATTTATGTAAAGCATTTAATGGTCAGAAATAGCATCTAGAAGCCTATGTACGGGCATATACGTTTGTAAGAGGACTATTCAATCCGCAAAGGGATAGCGGTCTGTCAAGCTGAGGAGTCTGCCTGTATAGAACTGTCAATAACTTTTTCTCGAAGCGGCGCTTTATTTTCTCATTGACTGAATGCTCAAAAGTTGCCGCCATCAATCAACATCAAAGAAATGCTAATTTACAGAGTGCTGAACAGACCATTGCTGTCGATTGTCTTTCGCGTGCATAATTTGACTACACTACGAATTTTATAGACTGCGACTTATTGATGCTGATAACTATAAATATAATACTTAAGAAACACAGGTTTATCAATATCTAGTTAAGCCCTTCAGGATAGCCCCTTCAGGATAGAAGACTTCATTGTGCTTATTCAAGGAAATGTCATGGCTCCGAGAAATAGGTAATAGTGAGATGTCCGGTAGAAGGCTTAACCATTGCAAAATTTTATAGGCAATCTCATTAATGGCAAGCTTGATAAGCATTATGAGTTTCTAATGTAAAAGCATTCAGGTGCTTCTAATTAAAAGTCTTCCAAATTTAATCATTTTTATTACTCAGATATAGTTCAGAGAAAGACCTCACAACTTAAAAGAGCAATGAAGAAGAAATCCATTTTTATAAACACCAAATCTCTAAGATCTTTCTAGGATTTTCTTCCAAATTATCGCGTATATCAAATCATTTTTGTTAGGAAAAATACATAATTAACGCTCCACACAGCACGCTGTCGGTGCTCTTTACAATTTGATAAAACGTCACTCATCTAAATTACTTCTACCAAAAGCTTTGCTCGCTCATAAAACCTTGCGTTCTGTTTGTACTTACAACTTTTGTCAGGAGTTGGAATTGCAAAAGCTCATGATAGTGACAATGTCATTAATCTTTGTCAATTTACAATCGCTTGTTCTTCTTGATTTGAGATCTGTCATTAGCAGTCGAGCTTGGGGAGCATTATGAACGGCTTATCCGTACTTACAAGAAAGAACAAAAAATCCTAGTATCAATAGATGGAAATGTCAAGTAATCATAGACAAACTTCACCGAAATTCCTTTAGGATAGCTAAAGCAGTTTACTTCATGTATCACTAAGTTAAGACAAAAGTATCATTAACTCCAAACGCTCAATGTTCCTCCCAAAAAGTCGGGTTGTATGGCGATTTTTGTACAAATGTTGATTGCATCACAACGATAGACGATGTTGGTCTTCTTAATTTTGGGCAGATACCATTCCTGTGAAATACTCTTGCAGATTCGGAACTAACGATCCGTGGAAGTTGAATTTTTATGCAAGTTGAGGTGCCTTTATTGTTATATCATAGTAGACTGAATTTGAAATGACTATAGCCCTTAAGAAATGACGAAAATGCCTTTCATACTGCTTCAATCCTAACTAACCGCTTCATCAATTTTATGAGCTTTATAGCACTTTCCAATGAAAACAGCAACGAATACAAGGAAGTGTGGGGAGCAGCTCAAAAGTAAAATCCATGTAAAACTGCTCCTCTTGAAATGCTTTTATATTATTGTTCACATTTTATTATTTTTTGAATTCTTGTTGAGTATCGTTTTAGTTTTGAGACCAGGGGATGTTCCACAATACGCAGTTACAAATTAGATAAAACATTGAATATTAGGGTATGTAGAGAGCTAGCGTCATTCCTCATTTTCTTTTGGCTTGTTTTTATCCACATTGTTTTTCGTTGGTTATATTCAGATTTCAAATTTGCAAATTTTTGTGCGCTGAAATCTTACACATAACTCCGCCTTACTCAGAAAATGCCCCCTATAGGCCTTTCAAATAGGTCCGCCCTACAGATAATTCTTTTTCTCTTTTATAACTGTCCTAAAATCTCGTCAGATAAGCCCGGACTTATCTGCAGACAGATTTTGAGGCCCTATCCGTCAGATTTTTAAGTATATATAACAAAATATAGAGAGCAGTGAGTCCCTGCGATAATCACTGAGTTCACACCCTGGCAGCTAGATGATAGCCATATATTATAGAACTGTTAACGAATGATTCATATCTTATTTATACTAGCCAAACCTGAGATACGGCATAAAAAGCTAAGCCACATTCGCGTTACACACGACATGCACATTGCAAAATAAACAGTATCCGGCCACGAAAACGCCTTCTATTCTGTTTTTTTATAATCTTTTATTGTATATGGGGAAGATTTATTGAACTCTGTTGAGGGAACTATGGAATGGTCGAATCCAAGATTTGATGCGCTATGTACGTGACATTGTGCAATTAAGCTTAAGGCAAGTATGCACTTTTGTATACTTTACCTAACACCAATGCTTATACGATTCTCCAATGGAATTTACTGTAGGATGCGGTGCAGGAGGAACCAAAGGCCTGCCGCCTGTAGCCGTAGGAGATAATTAGGAGGGCGAGCGCTGTGGAGAAGATTTTGGCAAGGATCCAGGAAAACTTGGCCAGGACATCCATTAAAAACAAATCCTTATAACTCTCCTTGGAATCAAGTTTCAAGGATACGAAGGACAGATTTGGAATCAGTGATGAAATGCGCATTTTTCAATAATACGCTTACCGGATAGTTGAACAACTCTGTCTCGCAACTATTTTTAACAAAAACTGTACCTTCAAAATTCACCATTCTAAACTGAAATTTCAAGCTAAACGTTGGGTGAAAATTCCAACAATTTTAGTGAAATTTCTGGATGCGAAGTTGAAAGCATGAAATGGTAATAAGGAAATAGTGTTAACTAAGTTGCATGTGATGAGCTTTTGCTACTGTGTACGACCTAAAGGACGACATAGTTTCAATGGCATATCTTATGAAGTCTCTAATGTCAAAATTTAAAATTAGAATGGGTTTAGAGCTATGAGACAAACTGCGTATTGCATTTTAACACAAACCTCCAGATGTGTTCTTATGACATTTCAATTGCTTTTCACTGAATTAAAAGGTAAAATAATTCTTTATTTACTGTAGAACCTCTCCCTCTTTGAAGTGCATATTCGTTTTTATATGTCGAATATTTATTGCATCTGGTAGGGAGCGCTAACAGTAAGCTTTACAACGTGGAATTTGGCTCTGAACAGTCTTTGAAGACGAATGTCACCTTTGTTCTGGAATTATTCTCCGTATTTGTTAATGTGGTGGGGTAGCATAGCATAACATCTTGCGGTAGAAAGCGCCAATCTATGCTATCAGTTCGCATGACCATTACTCATCAAATTAGCATTGTAAGAAAGAGCCGATTTTGCGCTGACAGCTGGAACTCACGATCGCCTTGGGATTAAAGCGGCATACCTTTGCTGCAATCGTTCATGACACTTAGCGGTGTCGTTGGCTTCGTTATGATAGATTATTTGTCTCATCCTTTGAAGCTGTCTAATGTCAACTTGCAACTCATGTACCTCTTGCTGAAAGAATAGTGGATCTCTCCAATCTTTCGCAAATTTTCTTACGCAAGCTTAGACATCTCGGATATTTTCCCGCCTTTGGCAAACGTTTTGTTTCGCAATGTTTATACAGTGCAATTCCGCTTCAGTTTATTTTTATGACACGTGCCGTGTAAGAAAATTGCTATTGCACCCATGGATATGCCTCAAACGCATAAATCGCAACAAAGGGTGCCGGCAAATTTTTACGCGCTGCCTCAAGCGCATAAAGGGCTGTTCCATCAGCTGGTCATGTCATCAAAAGAATGGATGAGGAATCAGTTAGATGTTGTTCCGATACGGAATATTCCCAAGCAAAGCTCGGCACGAGGTGGCTTTTGGAAAATGCAAAAAACGAAGTCTCTATTGATTTTTACGAAGTCTGCTTTGAAACTAAACCCTAAACGTAAAGAAACCCGAGACGAAACGTCATCATTATTTTTATTTCTGTTCGGCCTCAAAAACGATATTGCTTTTTTCACAAAAACGGTATCCAGCTTGCTCACAAGCCACCTGTGCCGAGTCCTGCTCCCAACTTGAATCTTCTGGACAAAAAAATAAGAAGCTTAAATAACTCAAAGATTTCATATGCTCTTCGTTCGATTTCAGAGCAACCACAAATCTCCAAGTTACCTCACTTTTTCTACACTTCTATTCTTGCTAACTCTTGCGATGTGGGCTATTCGGCTTCGCTACTTTGCAAGATGATTCGTAGATTTTCGCAGAAATCATGATAAGCATAGGTGCTAGAGAATATAAGAACGCCCCTGATCGCTCTTTGCACAAAAACTCTGTCAGTCATTCCTCTCATAAGGCAAATGCAACATGTACACATGCCAATTGCTATATTTTGATTTATCTTATATATAACGCTGAATGTCTGTTTGTCTGTATGTCTGTCTGTCTGTACGTATGTTCCGAATAGAAAATTCCATTTCTGAACCGATCCGGACCAAACTTGGCACACATACACTTCGGGCCCCGGCGGGTGTCATAGGCTACTTTTCGTCATCGATCGATGTCGATTTTATCGATTTTTTGCAAAATTTGAGCTACGGGGCTGGGAGTTGGCAGAGGGGTGTAATTGAGCATGCTGATTACGAATAGATTACCCCCCTGTGCCAAATCCCAGCCCCGTAGCTCAAACTTTGCAAAAAAATCGATAAAATCGATATCGATCGATACGAAAAGTAGCCTATGACACCCGCCGGGGCCCGAAGTGTATGTGTGCCAAGTTTGGTCCGGATCGGTTAAGAAGTGGAATTTTCTATTCGGAACATGCGGCGGAGCCGGGTAAGCCAGCTAGTAGAGATATAAAAAAAAGAAAAACCAAAAATCAAAAATTCAGCAGAGCTTCATCGCTAGCAGTAAGGTTTGTCGTATAGACGATTGGATATCACAAACCTAAGAAATCAAAATTTCATTTGTGCCCTTTCAATTGTAGTACGGTAGCTCAATGGGCGGTGTCGTCAAGCGCGGAAAGGGCGTGAAAACGTCATGTTCATCGCAACGCACCTCATTGGTAAACTTCTTCAACCATAAATGGTGAGTGTTCCTAATCTCTGCTTTGCAGGTAAAAAGTTCCTGTTTCAACTAGAGTATTTATAGAACTTGCTGTGCAATAGGAATGATAGTGTACAGGAATTTCTTGTTTCAACTGAAGATTTGTAACCTGTTTTACTATTGAATGTATTAGGTTGTCCAAAAAGTAAACTCCTTTTTTAAATAATTTAAGGTGTTTTTCTTTCCCTACTAGACTTGCGGTATCACTCGATAGTGCAGATCAAGCTCTACAAAATGACCACCCACCAAGGATCCGTCTAACTCACATTCCACAAAGTTTGAAGCCAAAATTAAAAGAAATTTTGTAACCTGAGAATTGAATTTTTGCGAGAAAGACTTCTACGGACCTCCAATTGATCATTACAGATTAGGCACATATAGTGCTGAAAAATGCTTAAACTAGATTTTTCCGCGCATGGAAAACGAGAATAAAAGATAGCTAAAAAATGACAAACTCCGTCCCCAGTCCCACTCACATATGTCATCGCATACTACATGCTTTATTAAATATAATCTCAAAACATCACCGCTTTTATGTGCTATTCCAATTGAGAACTAGGTTTTATTATATAACTAGCTGGCTTACCCGGCTCCGCCGTATCCGGACCAAACTTGGCACACATACACTTCGGGCCGCGGCGGGTGTCACAGTCCACTTTTCGTTATCGATCGATGTCGATTTTACCGATTTTTATCGATTTTTTTGCAGAGTTCACCTACAGGGCTAGGAGTTGGCACAGGCGGGAAGTGAGCATGGGGATTCCGAATACAATATTAGTTTTCAGAATCATCGATTACTTTTATTAATTTTATCGATTTTTTGTAAATTTTGACATGCGAGGCTGGGATTTTGCACAGGGGGGTTATCGAGCATGCTGATTACGAACACTATATTAGTTTTCAGGATCGTCCATTACTTTTATCGGTTTTATCGATTTTTTTGTAAAGTTTGACCTGCGGGGCTGGGAGTTTGCACAGGGGGTAATCGAGCATGCAGATTACGAATACAATATTAGTTTTCAGGATCGTCCATTTCTTTTATCGATTTTATCGATTTTTTGAAAATTTGAGCTAGGGGGCTGGAATTTGGCACAGGGGTGTAATCGAGCATGCTGATCACCCCCCTTGGGGATGATCAGCATGCTCGATTACCCCCCTGTGCGAACTCCCAACCCCGTAGCTCAAACTTTGCAAAAAAATCGACAAAATCGATAAAAGTAATCGATAAACCTGAAAACCAATATTGTATTCGGAATCCCCATGCTCGATTACCCCCCTGTGCCAACTCCCAGCCCCGTAGCTCAAACTTTGCAAAAAATCGATAAAATCGATAAAAGTAATCGATAATCCTGAAAACCAATATTGTATTCGGAATCCCCGTGCTCGATTACCCCCTGTGCCAACTCCCAGCCCCGTAGCTCAAACTTTGCAAAAAAATCGATAAAATCGATAAAAGTAATCGATAATCCTGAAAACCAATATTGTATTCGGAATCCCCATGCTCGATTACCCCCCTGTGCCAACTCCCAGCCCCGTAGGTGAACTCAGCAAAAAAATCAATAAAAATCGATAAAATCGATATCGATCGATGACGAAAAGTAGCCTATGACACCCGCCGGGGCCCGAAGTGTATGTGTGCCAAGTTTGGTCCGGATCGGTTCAGAAATGGAATTTTCTATTCGGAACATACGTACAGACAGACAGACATACATACAGACAGACAGACAGACAGACAGACAGACATACAAACAGACATTCAGCTTTATATATAAGATATAAAAAACCTGAATAAAGCGCATTTTGGCATTTTCGGACCATCTTTAATTCTCAGCTTTGAACCCCGAAAAAAATTCAAAAAACACATTTTTGGATACTATATGTCTACCATATAAAAGTCCAATTGGAAGCCCGTAGGAATTTTGCGGAAGGAAATCTGATTTTTAAGGGAGGTGAAAATATTTGATTTTTGTGTCCATTATTTACCTGGATCACGACTTAGGCGGGTCTTTGGTGATCGTTTTGTAAAGCTTGCTTTGCTCTATCGAATGGTATCCTAAGTCTGCTAGGAAAACAAAAGCAGTTTGATTTATTTAAAAATGCGGTTTACTTTTGGGGACAACCAAATAATTTCCAGTTTCAACAAAAGCTTATAGGCATGCCGAGAAACGATGATCGGAAAGTTCTGCGTAAGTGCTCATTTCAGGTTCGCAGCATGGATTATAGCATTGGTCCAAACAATCCTTTTCATGATGTCGTGCCCACCTCCACGGAAGATTTTTCGATTCCCATTCTGGGTTGGTGTAGTTCAAATCGCAATTTTTTTGACAGCTGCGTTTGCGCAGTTTCCAGCAGTGAGTATATCTGTACATCAGAAATAGTAATTTTTAAATTTAGTTGAAATGGAATCTTTTCAGATATCGACAGTCGAATGAAGTTGATCGCGACACGACTATTACAGCTCTGCGATGGATTTGATGAGGAATTTTCTGAGGTAAAGCTTTCAAATGGTTTTCATGTATTGTTCACTATTTGCATTTTCAGCCATGTCGTCGCCACTTCCTTGGGATGTTACGCCTATGGCGCAAATCGAGTTGAACCCACCCTCTTAAAACTTTTCATAATAATTTTCACAATTTCTTTTGTTGTTGTGGTTGTACATTGTACATATACATAGGCTAGCAAATAAAATTGCAATGATTCCACGTCTTGTATACCTCCTTATCGATTCTTTAAATAATGAGACACATGATCTAATAATATGATTGAGAGCAGTATACCACCGCTGATTCTCGGAACTATTTGATACTAAATAAAATAAAAACTCTACAAAATATTACTTCGTAACAAAAGTTCTGTTACACTCAAACGCAAAAACGTTTATAACCTTTCTCAAAAAAAATTTTTCTCTCAATTCCAGCTTGAGTGGTTGGTTAGAGCTTTTCAATATATGCATGTCACATATGAGAAAATAAATTTTTGAACTTTTGAAAATTTTTCTGAATGATTTTTGACAAACTTATAACTTGCATTATTGAAGAGCTTAGACTTTCAAATTACCTTCATATTAGTACCAATGTCCCCAGACATAAAAATATGAGTGCCTAAAGAATAATAATGGTAGAATTTTTAAAAGAAAAAAAAAAGAAATGGAAATTCAAGTGCCGTTGCAAAATTGCCTCTATTTTTACTGTAATCCATGTCTGTAAAGGAGGAAATGATTCCAACAGTCCTTTGTCCATTGCTCATATGTACAAAATGTTAGACTTTACTAGAGTTTTTAGAGTTTTCTAGAGGAAAATGAAAAAATATAGTAAAACTTATATTAGGACCTAATATAATTTCAACGATAAATCAGGAGGATTTATTAGCTGTATTTTGCCTAGAAACATCGAATCCTATATTTCATTTCCATTGTTCCTCCACAATTCCTCCATTATTCAAATTTGTTGCGTAATGATATTGTACAAAGGCAGTCAACCCTGGATGCGGTAATGATTGAATCTCTTGTTGACCCAATTACCTCATCGAGTAGCTGGCACCAATGGCAGTGCTTATGAAATATTCAGAAAGATTTTCGAACTGGATCAAATTGGCATCGAATTGGGTTTCCCCATAAAATGCATATGTTTGGCATTTAAAACCTTTCAAGTCATTTGATGAGGGGAAATTATTGATTCAAGTCCCTTTTTTCGTTAATCTTCCGTAATAACTATGCAGGGTTCCCATTGGAAGGTCATAGCATTAGCTTCATATGAGTTGTTACCAAGTCAAGCTCTACTGTTAATTTCCACTTCATCCATTTATGACTTCGAGAAATCTTCTGGAAATAATTTTTCAATTCTGTAGACTTATTTCTGAATACATTCATGGATGCATGATCTTAGTTCTGGAAGTCAATTTTACCCACATTTGATCTTGCTTAAGAAACCATAAGCAGAGAGTAAATCAATTAGAGTAACATGACCAAAAAACTAGAAGTAAAAAACTATTTTTTCCCATTTTTGATTCTTCTCAAAATATAATCAAAGAGGCATTAACAAGATCGTAAGAGTGCCTATAAAACTGGAATTTTGGGCAAAGGTGAATGTAGGTGAAGTTGAAGTAATGTTTAATACCGAATTCCCTACGCTTCTTTTAAAACCACGTCCACATTTCATTGAGTTAGCGCAACAAACGCTACCGCTACCCTCAAGTTGTCAATCAAATCCACGATTGTCTGGAACCGCTTTTTTATGCTTGTAGCACTGTACTGATCGATACATAGGAAGCTCGCAATTTATTCTACTTACGAACGAGCCAAAAATAAACTACGCTCAGTTTACGCGGTCCATAAATTACCATTTCAGATCATGACTGATGGCGGTAAGTTTGACCATTCATCGAATGAAGAACAATGGTACCTCGTTTAGAGAGAACCGACAATATGAAGGTGCTGCAATGTGCCAGAAAATTTCCAAGTCTAGATTTTTAGTGTTTCAAACATTTCACTGTTTCAGACTTGCATTGACTACCTGTACGTAGCATTTACGAATCAGCTTCTCCGATTGTTTGATTTCTATTATGAACGCAAATTAGTACTAAAAAAGCTAAATTATTCTTGAATCTTGAACAGGGCTTGGCGCAGGTGCTTATGAGCAAGCTGGATATCGCTTTTGGGACAAAAAGCAAAGGGATGATCGTTTCTGCGGTCTGAAAAAACGCATGTTAGGTGAATTTTTTCATTCGACGTTTCCGATTTTAAGTCAAAGGGGACTAGTAGATTTTGTGAAAGTCAGAGCGGACTTCGTTTTTTGCACGAAAAGTCACCTCGTGCCGAGCCCTAATCTTTTACCATGCTAGATTTTGATAGTGAAGAAGGAGCCGAGAACTTGGGACAGCAATGCGGGATATATGGAGTACAATAACCTACAATAATTGAATACCTTACCATAAACAGATTGGATACCTTTTCACTATAAATTGCAGAAAACCGAGAATGGACTCGTGGATAAAATTAAATGATGGACGTATAATTAGATGTTCTTGCCAATTTAGTATAAATATCTCACCCCAAAGACTTACACGTGTTGTGTTAACGATTCGTGGAAACGGAGGTTTTATCACAATGCGGTATCTTTATTGTTGAGCCATAGTTGTACACTCGCTATATCTCAAAGAATGAAAATTCTTAAAAAAGGTAGTACATCCCACCTATTTTGCGTATACCCCAAAAATTATTGCGCTCACTCATTGAATATTTTTGGGATGATGACAGCAACGAAACTATCGAGGAGTACCGTTTCTGAAGGAGAATCACATGAAACCTTTCACTTTTCGGACTGTATATGAGGCTGAAGTCTGTGTTCATACCATATTGACCGGACGTACCTAATTCGAGAGAGACTGCTATTTGTAGCAATGAATGACGAAGAAATTACTAGGAAATACAGCGCTTTACAATGACAGAGAAGGTGCAAGCAGACTACATGTTTCTACTATTACTATGGGAATACAGCACAAATTTGTGGGAGTATTCTAGTACCGTTTTATAGCATAATTAAAAAATATGCTAAAGATTGAAGAATTTGAGCTGTGTTGCCGCACTCTTTTACATTGTTTTTTCATGTTTTCTCTAAGAAAAGGATTCTATGAAAGATATTATTCAATGTAACAAGAATACGTTTTATAATATTTGCAGATGCGCATAGTGTGTGCAGTCTCATGTACTATATTGTAAAACGATGTTTCAAAACATGCGCATAGCTAGCACTCAAAATGAAAAATATGCTTATCCACGCGACAGAGCTTTGCACCATTGCTTTGTTCCTTCACTCCCACATTCACTACACTGCATAATTATTCAACTAGTTACCATTCAGAATGAACGCAGTACGAAAATTTCCATGTTCTATTGAATTTGAGAGGAAAATAGCATTTTTTGCCGTTTTTGGTGATAAACGAAGTAGCGATCCATAAGTGAGACGGTGATAGAGACGGTGATATCTATTTCCATAAGTGAGACGGTGATAGAGACGCTGAGAAAAGGTAATTTCCGAATCTTCTCGCGTGCGTGTGGGAGAATTTAGAGAAAAACATGAATTTTGATTTCGCTACGCATCGGTGAGTGAACTTTGACGAAAAGTGGTGTTTTTTGATTTTAAGTAGTAACGAGAGTAGAGAAACAGTAACTTCTGGAAAAAGTAATTTCTGATTCTGCCTGATAGGGAAACTGACTTTCTGTCATTGTTCGTGCTGATAGAAGAGCTAAAGTGGTAACTTCTTCTTTTTTGTGATAAAAAGAAGACTTTACTTCATTTATCTGAGAAATTGTTTTTCTTTCACTTCAGATTTGAAAAGCCGATAAAAAATTGTTCAGTGTCAAAAAATGTAAATGAATGGTCAGAATTTCAAAAAATCTTTTCAAATGGTCTTCCAATTTCCTCATTAACCGCGCGTTCTGTTTGTCTCTTTGTTTTTTCTATTTTTTCATTGTTTCTTTTTCGTTTTTGATGTTTGCCAGTCGTAAACAAAAAATATATAATGACGTAAATAGATTTGTTACACCATTTCAGAGTCACCCCAAAGACTCAACGACCTTCAATCCATTTCCATGGTGACATGGGCATGTTCGCACCTCATAAAGGGCCGACGGCAAGACATTAGCGTATGAATAAGTAGAGCAAGGAGGAGCCGCACAGCGTACCATCTAGTCTTCTCGTATCTTTTGTCATCATTCATCAATCTCAAACTGATAACTGCTTTTTTGAAATGTCATGCCAATAAATATCGCGAGCCTTTTCCTCATATCAATGGAAACAAAGATCTTGATCTCGATATCAATCATCGATGAACCAACAGAATCTAGCGAAGGCCATTTGTTACCCGAGGTAAGAAATTCAAACCTTTCTAAGAATTTTATTATTAAAATATTATTATTATATTATTATATTAATAAGCTTTTTTTAAATTTGAATGTGCAAGATCCAACGGTATGAAAATTGTTCCAAATAGGTATAAATGAAAAGTATTCCTCATACATTCGCTTCAAAGTCATTGGTCCATTTGTATGGGTGCACTTGCACCCAAGTTCTGTGACCCAGGCATTTTCGCACCTCAGTTGACGCCCCATGCCCATTGTGCAAACTTCAAAAACAATTTTCAAATGTCCAAACTTGCATTTTAGCAGAAAAATTGCAAACAGCATGAGTCAGTCTTTTTTCTTAATAATCATTCCAAAGTGGAACGAAATTCCTTGCTTTTGGTTCTTTGTAGGATCCAATCTTTTCAACTTTCGAATTTTTCCTTCTTGCATGAGGTGTGCATAAAATCTAATTTAGAAAGATCAGATTAATCACTGGTTATGATTTACGGGCATGCATGCATGTCAGCATGTCAGCACTTTTAGCATCGATCATTTCAAGTTGGAAAAATTTATTCTTTCTACGAATTTTTCTTTGTAGTAAGTGTGCACAAAATCAATTGAGTCTATCATTTTATTTATAAAAATTCACAAGCTATGATCGATAAACAAAGCGAACGAATAAAATTAGAAATCTGTCATATACCAGTAATTGAATCACGAATAGAAGCCTTGATAAATTTCTACACAAATAATACAAACATTCTTTGAATTCTGACAGTCACATAAGTATCAATTAAAACCAGTCATCATCCTCTTCCGATTCGCTTTCGGTGATCGCCCATAGGGTCCGTTTTTTTCAATTTTTTTCTATTATATTTCCATCTCTGGCATTTAGATGAGAGGCATCCTCCATTGAATTTTTTCAATGTATCCGCGTCAAAGCTCAGGTATGAGCATCTGTCAGTATGACCAAATGGATTCTTCTAGCTCCGCAATTGTTGAAGGTGTTGACTACTGAAACATTTGAATGTAAGATCTAAATGCAAGATATAAGTGGGCTGACCGAATTTGAGTTTTCATACTGCCCTAAATCAATTCAATTGGGTTCAAATCGGGTGACTCGGGCGACCAGTTCACGGTCTTGACACCCCAGTCCTGTAGGCGCCCTGTCCTGTAGTTGCTCTTGCGCGCGGGGCATTGTCTTGTACCAATCTAGGTGTAAGAAGTGAAGTTTGATTTGGCTGGGTTAATGGTGCTTGATTAAAATGCGGAATCTGTTGTGATTGCACTTGAACTACTGTTGTTGGGTGGGAGAAAATTGGCGGTTGTTCTTAGAATTACGGTAGGGATGTGATACAAAATTATGTGGTTGCTCTAAGTATAGTGTACTTGGAGTTGATATAAAAGGTGTTGGTTGCTCTTGGACTACTGTGGTTGGATGTCGCACAAAAGTTGATACCTGCTCTTGGGATACTGTAATTGGATGCGGTACAGAACTTTGTGACTGGTTGTGAAGTACGGTGGTGGGGTGTGGTACAAAAGCTGGTGCCTGTTACTGGGTTACTGTAGTTGGCTGTGACTCACAAAGTTGCGGCTGGGTTACGGTAGTTGTCTGTGGTGCAAACGCTGGCGGCAGTTCTTGGATTGCGGTAACTAAGTTTTCGGTAGAAACAGAAGATTGTTTTCCTTGAAGTAAATGCTTATCTTCAAGTGGGGGCTCTGGAATCGTAAAAAGTGGTGGCTGAGGTGAATTGGCTTAGGTGGTACTTGTTTAGATGAATTTAGTTGAGTATCGACTAGCTGAGGCGACTTCGAATTGGATTTTACTAGGTGAGGTGAGTTGGAGCTCAATTTAGTTGGGTGTAATGTGCTTACGAGTGATTTATCCGGACTAGATGAGCTGAAAAGAGGAGAGGAGTTAAAAGATTCTAAAGAACTATCGGGACTGTACTACCTGCACACTGAATAGGACTAGTTGGGCGACTTTGTGGCTCGTCTTGAACAAGTTGAAGTTTATGTGGGAAACGTGAGTGTGATCTTTGTCTTCTTTTAGTTGATCCTCTCTCAGTTCCATCACAAGGCTTTGGGGATTGACTAGAACTACTGCTCATGTAATCTATCATACACAGAAAAAAAATTGTTTTTTTGGATCTGTCAGGTTAAAGGTCTGCAGGTCCTTTACCTGATGTGTAGCGATAAGTACATAAGTCTTATTTACTAATATTTATTATTAAGGATATATAGAGGGGAAGTGGGGAAAAGGGGAAGAGGCCGCAGGGGCAACCTGCTGGTAGCGGTCGTCGGGGGTCACTGTCCTCCAGCGGGCTTTACAACCCGCTCCAAGAGGAGGGACAGCTGATGTGGACCCGACATCTCCATTCCTTCGAGAAGCTCGTACTCGAGCTTGTGGCATGGCTGAGGTTTCGAGACGTTGTAGTGGTTGGCGTTGATGTGGTGGATGTTCTTCCGAGTGACGTGTGTTGAAGTGTGCACGTAGTTTACGGCGAGAACATACAATTGAAGTGTGATATATCGAAATATGGCAGAAGTTCTTCCGGGTAACGTGTGTTGGAATTTACACGTGATTTACGGCGAGAACATACAGTTGGCGTGATGATATGTTAAAATACATACAGAAGTGAGGATATGGATCCGGTGGACTTTAATAACTGATTTGGAAAAGGTGTGATTACTGGCCGAGAAAAATTTAGCGGTGTAAAATGCGGAATTTGCTGTGATTGCACAACTGTTGTTGAGTAAGGTACGAAAATTGGCTGTTTTTCTTGGATTACGGTACTTGAATGTGGTTGGTCTAGGTGTACTGTACTTGGAGTTGGTATAAAAGGTCTTGGTTGCTCTTGGACTACTGTAGTTGGGTGTGGGACAAAAGTTGGTACTTGCTCTTGAGGTACTGTAATTGGATACGGTACAAAAGTTTGTGATTGTTTGTGAGGTACTGTAATGGGATGTGGTACAAAAGTTGGTGTCAGTTCCTGGGTTACTGTAGTTGGCTGTGACTCAAAAAGTTGCGGCTGGGTTACGGTAGTTGGGTGCGGTACGAAAATTGGTGGCTGTTCTTGGATTACTGTAGCTAAGTTTTGTTCTTGGATTACTGTAGCTAAGTTTTTGGTAGAAACTGAAGATTGTTTTTCTTGAAGTAAATTCTTATCCTCAAGTGGGGGCTCTGGAGTTTTAGAAAGTAGAGGCTGAGGTGAGTTCGGCTTAGATGATACTTGTTTAGATGAACTTGGTTGAGGATCGACTAGCTGAGGCGACTTTGAATTTGATTTTATCAGCTGAGATGAGTTAGAGCGCGATTTAGTTGGGTTTAATGTGTTTACGAGTGATTTATCGGAACTAGATGAACTCAGAAGAGGAGAAGAGCTAGAAGATTCTATAGAAGAACTATCAGGAGGGGGTGCACTGCTTGCACGCTGGATTGGACTAGTGGAGCGGCTAGGTTCGTCTTGAACAAGTTGTAATTTATGTAGGATACGCGAGTGCGATCTTTGTCTTCTTTTAATTGAACCACGCGAAGTTTTATCACAAGGCTCAGGAGATTTACTAGAACCACTGCTCATGTAAATCTATATACACAGAAAAAAAATTGTTCGTTGATTTTTTTTTCAGAAGAAGCGCAGAAAATTTTGAGCTGAGAAAAGAAAAGAAAAAAAATTTGGGAAAGGGGAAAAAAATTTTTTTTTTCAAAAACTTTTTGATTCTACTGAAGTTTAACTTTAATATTAGAAGTCTATCTAGCCCTGAGAATGGAACGAGAGGAAGAAAATGTAAGAAAAGGTAAGAAAAATAAGAATCTAGCAATAGAATCGCACCTCTATCCTATTCGTCGTTCGTCCCAGTTACGGTAGATCGATGGGCTTGATTGGTCGCTTGACTACGGTAGATGTGGCTGAGCTGAGGACTTCGAAGAGAGAGAGACTTGACGACCGAACTGTGTGGGCACCAAGGGCGGAATGGTCCGAGCTAGCGCCGGAGGGGGCGGGTCAACAGAAAAATTACACTGGGTGAGCGGGGCTAGCCACTACAGTAAAAAAGTGTAAAATCAATGACCTGGTGTATTTAAAAATATATATCAATATATATATTCTATAATTACAATGGTATTTAATTAATTATAATAACGGGCTAAGGGTTGTTTACGTGTTTTTGTGTGTGTGTGTGTCCGTCTGTTACGAAATTCGTAGAGCGTGTTCCAGCCAGCGTTCTAAGCCCAAATTTTGCAAAGCGCATGCTACCTTCATGAAAGTCCAACATGCAAAAGCACGAGTAGATTCGTGGAGTGGATCCCTCAAAAACTGCGCGCCAAACGGGTCCATCTGGCTTCTGTGCCGCAAAATTGGGTCCGTATCACTACTTTTTGCAAAGTCGTGGATATGTTTGGTAAGCAAAAGTGCAAGCGATGGACTTTAGCTCGAAAAGTGTTCAAAAGTTCACTATATAACGAAAACGGCGCCAAAAAGCATTGGTTGCGTAAATGGTCAATTTGCCGAGGTTCTAGCTAAGCATTTGAGAAGATTTTCGCACAGAGATGTATCTCACGGTGACTATTGCCTTTATGACGACTACCAAACCATGACAAGTTCAAAAACCTATACAAATTTGCGTTTCTCTTCCTGCGAAAAGTTTCATCCACGCGAAATCACCGATTTCACGTGAAAAAACTTTTTGAATGAGTAGCTGTTTACATTTTATTTGTGGTAGTCGGCATAGCGCGGTGAGTTCCAGTACTACGATTTTACGAGAATGAGTAAGGCACATAGATAGTAGAGCCAGTGCGAGCCTCTGCGAAGCAGAGGTGACGCACTGGTTTAATTATAAATATGAATAAGAATAGTTATAACTAGTTATTGCTGTAGTTGCAGTAAATGGGCCGCTGCTGCCGTTTTCGCCCAATGGCGACGTCTGCTTCTGGAGGACGCTCTGGTAAGGTAAAATTTACAGCCCTGTGACATGTAAATTTACAACCCTCATACGCCCAAATATTATTGTATAAGTTAGGTCATCATTCTTACTTCTGCTCTTCTTATAGTCAACAGCTCCAAAAAGTGCTCTTCTCAGGTTTGTGATTTTAGTTGTTTAATTATATTTCCTTTTTTCAGATTTTATTCTCTAACACGCAAGAAAGGAAGAAAAAAATGTTCGCCAATGGACAAAACGATGCCGCGCGTCAAGCTGCTTGGGAGGTAGAGCTCGCAGCTCGTGGGGAGGCTAGAGAAGCCGTTTATAACGCGATGATGAACGGATCATCACCGTCGTGGGGGGATTTGGTGCGCAGCGTCAGCCTAGTCTCCGTGAGTTTTTTTTCCAATTTATCAAAAGAGAAAGAGAGAAAAATTAGAATTATCTAATTTTATCGGAAAAAAGAATATTTCACTCTATCATCTTGTTTTATTTTCTTTTACTGTGTGTTTTTGAGGAAAAAAAATGAGAGAGAAAAGAAATAAAAATATCTTATCCATTTTTTTTCGTCTTATTTTATCGAGAGAAAGGAAGAAAAAAAAAGGGAAAAAAATAGGCATCATTTTATTTGATTATCTTTATTCCTATTTTATTGTGTGTTTTTTTTCAGCCGCAGAGTTTCGGAGAGCATGTGGAGGACTTCAGTCCTCCAGCCTCCGGAAGGGCCTCTGTTGACCACACAACGGTGTTCAACGCTGCCACCCGGGCTGAACTGCATCTCACCGAATCCCTGGAAAGGATCGAGGAGCTGGAGGAAGAATTGCAGGTAGCCCGGGGACAAATCGATGCTTTGCAATGGAGCAGGGGGCTGCGCGACAGCCAATATAGGAAGTCGGAGTCCCTGCGCAAAGAGCAAGAAAAGGTATGTTTATTTACAAAATTAAGTTTGATCTAGTTTAGTGGTTTTTTTTTTCAATCTAATTTGCGGAGAAATGGAAAAAAAATAATTTAACTTATGAGGAAGGAAAGAAAAAAATTTTTTTTTAATTACTTATATTCAGGACCTGACTCGAATGGTGCGGGATCTGCAAACAGTTCATGAGGTGCTACCCAGAGCCCTCGAGGCGCACAGGGCCAAGGTCCGCTCGCTGCACCCAGAGGAAGAGGAAGAGCTCCTCCACCACTTCCTCAGGAGGGGAAACGTGGTGGAGACGTGCATTGAAATAATCAATCACGGCGAAGGCATGGTCCGCGTGACCACGGATAGGGACGAATTCTTCTTCGGTGAGTTTCTCCTCTTTTATTTTTTTTATTATTATTTTCTCTTTTTTTTCGGATTAAACTCAAAAAAATGTCTTAAAGCCAAAAAAAAAATTTTTTTCAGCCCCTATGCGGTCGGGCAAGAAGAAGAGGTTCAACCTCTTCCGCTCGGACAAATCGTGGCGCACGGACCACCCCTGGGTGCGGCTGCACATGGGCCAATTGCGGTTGATCAACTATGGAAGGACAGCGCCGCTCCCAGACCACTTCGCCAAATTCCTGCTGAGGAATTTGGCCGGAATATCGGAAGTGAGGTTAGAAAATGTTCACTGCGACTCTCTTAAAGAGTAGTGTGAAGCGCGCGGAAAGAAGTACGATTATACCGAGCGGCATTACTAAAAAAAATGTATATTCAATCTATTGTTGATTGTTCTGTTTTTTTTGTTTGAATAAACTACTTATTGTGATTGTTTATTCATTGTAACAGGAATTAGGGTTGTAAAATAAAGTGTAAGCCACAGTTGGCGGGGTCGCAGCCATCGGAAAATATTGGGGGTCATAAATTATTCTTGTTGATGCGCGCCGCCAAATTAATTGCTTTATTTAATGTTGATAGCAGTTGCGCTCGTAAATTTCCTGGGGGATAAACGCGTGTGGACAGTTGCGCGGTTTAAACTTTTCCGGAGGTTAGCATTCCAAGCTAGGTGTAATAGCAACTTGATTAATTGAAGCGCCTAGCATAAATAAAAATAATTATGTAGGGCTTAGGTATACCTTAGGTTTAATTTTGAGCTAGCTGAGCGAACAAGTCCATTGTCTGAAACGTAATTACCATTTTTTCATTATTACTTAGACCTAAAAAAAAATTAGAAGAAAAGAAAATAAAAACTTTTCGAAAATCTCGGATCTCGGATCTCGGTTCTCGGTTCTCGGATCTCGGTTCTCGGGAAAAAATAGCAGGGATTATATTTATAATGACGAAGTAAGAGAGTTAAAAAAAAATTACGGTTTCAAAAATTTTGCGGTCGCAAAAGGAAAGGGAAAAAAATTATGGATGTTTCTTCAAAAATTTTCGGTTTCAGAAAGAAAGAGGGAAAGAAAATCGAAATCTCGGTTCTCGGTTCTCGGATCTCGGTTCTCGGGTCTCGGTTCTCGGATTAAATGATTTTATTAGTTACAAACCTAGATTTAGGAAATTTTTAGATCGACGTTGGGACTGTTCGCAGGACTTTTTTTCCAGATATTAGGTGATTTTTGTACATATTTTATTTTTCTGAAAGGATTAGACATTCTTTTTAGTAGAATAGTGTCGATGTGTGTAAAAAAAAATACTTACAAATTCGTTCGTTTGTGTCCGTCGACAATTCGTTGGAGACGAAGAAGGAAGGGGGGGGGAATAAATTTGCCCAAGAGAAAGTTAATTCTCTTCAAAAAAAATAATATTTAGAATTCCAAAAATTCGGGGGGGGGGGGGTAAAAGGAAGAGAAAAAAAATTTTTTTTCAAGCTGGAAAAAAAAACAGGGGGGGGGGGATAAATTCAAATCTTCCCGGGTCCTCCATGTCAGGTTAAAGGTCTGCAGGTCCTTTACCTGATGTGTAGCGGTAAGTACATAAGCCTTATTTACTAATATTTATTATTAAGGATATATAGAGGGGAAGTGGGGAAAAGGGGAAGAGGCCGCAGGGGCAACCTGCTGGTAGCGGTCGTCGGGGGTCACTGTCCTCCAGCGGGCTTTACAACCCGCTCCAAGAGGAGGGACAGCTGATGTGGACCCGACAGATCCCTTCTATTTTTTCAAAAGAAGTGCAGAAAATTTTGCTCTGAGAAAAGAAATGCGGGAAAGGAAAAAAATTTCTTTAAACTATTTGATTCTAGTTGAGTCTAACTTTGATATTAGAATCCTTAGTAGTCCTGAGAAAGAACGAGAGAAAGAAAATGTAAGAAAAAGGTAAGAGAAATAAGAATCTAGCAATAGAAGCGCACCTCTATCCTATTCGTCGTTTCCCTGAGGTACGGTGGATGGATGAGATTGATTGGCTGCTGGACTACGGTAGTTGGTTGCTGATCTGAGGACTTCGAAGAGAGAGAGCTTGCCGACCGAACTGTGTGGGCACCAAGGGCGGAATGGCCCGAGCTTAACGTCGGAGGGGCGGGTCAACAAAAAAGTTACACTGGGCGGGCGGAGCTAGCCCTTGCAGTAGGAAAGTATAAAATCAATGACCTGGTGTATTTAAAAATATATATCAATATATATTTTATGAATACAATAGTATTTGATTATGAATATGAATATAAATACTTATAGCTAGTCACTGCTGTAGTCGCATAATGAGTCGCTGCTGCAGTTTCCGCCAAATGGCTTCTTGAGGATGCCCTAGTGAGGTAAATTTACAGCCCTTGTTGCGACCTGTAAATTCACAACCCTTATGCGCCCATTATTGTTGTATAAGTTAGGTCATCACTCTTACTTCTGTTTTTTCTGCAGTCAACAGCTTTAGAAATTGCTCTGCACAGGTTTGTAATTTTAACTTATGTTCATATTTCTGTTTCAGCAACTGTTCTCAACTAAGCTCCAGCGAGAAAAATAGAAATGTTCGCCAAAGAAGGAAATAACGCCGCTGCTCGTCAGGCCTCTTGGGAAACCGAACTTATGGCCCGTGAATTGGCTAGAGAAGCCGTTAGAAATGTTTACTCCCCAAGTATGGAAAACCTCATCCGGGGCATCAGCTCGGTTTCAGTAAGTGTATAATTTATTCGTTGGTTCTATATATACTTTAAAGAAAAGGAAAAAAGCTTCTCTTTTTTTGATTTAAATAAACGAAAGAAAAGAAAAACAAAATCTTTCTATGTTATTTTATATTATTGTGTGCTTCTGAGAAGCAATCCTCCGGGAGAGCCTCGATTGAACCAAATGCAGGCTCTGCAATGGAGCAGCGGCCTAGGGGACAACCCCTTCAAGGAGGCCGAATTTCTGTGAAAGCAGCACGAGAAAGTTTGTTTGTTGGAGAGAAAAAAATAATAAATTGCTTATTTCTTCTATCTTCTTTCTTTCTTACGACAAAGAATTTGAAGAAAAAAATTTTTTTTTTCAAATTGATGTATATTTAGGATCTCGAATGGTGAGGGACTTGCAGAGGATGCATGAACTAGTCCCCACGGCACTGGAAATGCACCGGACCAAGGTCCGAGCCCTTCATCCAGAAGAAGAAGAAAAGATGCTCTACCATTTCCTCTAATGGGAAATGTGGTAGAGACCTACACGGAGATCACCGGTCACGGTGAAGGGCAAGTGCGCGTTACGCCGAACAGGACGATATTTCTTTGGTAAGTTTTTTTCTCAAAAATTTTTTCTTTCTCTAACGGAAAATTATTTTATGTATTTATTCAGCTCCAATGAGGACTACAAAAAGGAAAAGATTCAATATCATCCGAGAAGACAAAAGTGGCGCGCCGATCACCCGTGGCTAAGGATTTCGATAGGTGAAGTGCACGTAGTGAACTACGGACGGTGCATGCCAATGCCTCAGGAATTCTTCAAATTCCTGAAAAGGAATCTGGCTGGGATAAACTGAATAACCCTGGACAACATACGTTGTGACTCCCTAAAGGAATTATGCAAAGTTCGCGGTAAAAATTATTCGTACAGCGAACGCCTATATTAGCTATATTTTTTATGCTTTCTGTATTTTATGTCAAACTATTTATTGCAAGTGTTTAATCCATTGTAACAGAAAATAATGTTGTAATTATAGTGTAAGCCACAGTTGGTGGGGTCACAGCCACTGGAAAATATTAGGGGGTCATAAATATTCCTTGTTGATGCGTGCCGCCTTCTTTACTGCTTTGTTTGATGCATATAGCAGTTGCGTTCTTGAATCGCCGCGCTAGTGGACAATTGCGCGATTCAAATTATTCTGGAGGTTAACATTCCACGCTAGATGTAATAGCGATTTGACTTTGGAAGCGCCTAACAAAAATAAAAATATTTATGTAGGGCTTAGGTATACCTTAGGTTTCATTTTGAGCTAGCTAAGCGAACAAGTTCGTAGTCTGAAACGATTACCATTTGATTTTGATCTGAACGTAATTTGATTATTACTGTTGTGTTAGTACTGATCAGTATTCCTCATACCGATGTGCCTCGCGTTCGATCGCAACCTCAGAGTGCGCGGGAATTGATCGCTATAAAAGGTGCTCACTCTTTGCCTCAGTTAGTTCCACAGTTCCATTGTTCAGTTGTTCACTCATTAGGCTCTCATTTTTTGCTCTTCTATTATCTTTAAATATTCGCTTCTGCTCCTGTGCCGTCTCCAGACGAAGAGTGTCCGAAGCTTGAAGGACACATAACAATCACATAGACCTAAAAAAATTAAAAGAAGAAACAAAAAATAAAAACTTTCGAAAATCTCGGTTCTGGGATCTCGGTTCTCGGGAAAAAACAGGGGTGATATTTATAAAGAAGATGTAGAAGAGAATTTGAGAAAAAAATTGCGATTTCAAAAATTTTGCGGTTGCAAAAGGAAAGAGAAAAAAATCATGGTGTTATTTTGAAAATATTCTCGGTTTCAAAAAACAGGGCGTATAAAGAAAATCGAAATCTCGGTTCTCGGTACTCGGTTCTCGGATTAGTTTATTTTATTTAAATCTAGAGAAATTTTATAACGACGTTTAGACTGTTCGCAGAACTTTTTTAAATGTCAGATTATTATTTATACATACAGGGTGTCCGTAAAGTATTAGGTCGTTCCGAAAGTAATGTCGCTTTTTTCAAATGAACGCCACATTTCATGGAATCAAGATTTTCAAGAGATCTTAGGAGCAATCGATGCAGCATTTCATACTCTTTCTAAAAGTTCTATTTTTGCTGCAGAATGTTTGATGAGCTCTCGAAAAATTACCAAAATCTACGACTCATGCTTTTTGCCATTGTCAAGTTCGGCTATTTTTCTAAATTTTTATACCTAATCTGCGAAAAAGTGCAAGTGGCAGGTAGATAGAGCAAACCCTACAGGACACAAAGTAATTTTTTCCGTTTGCTTAGCTTGCTTTTTGAACTTTCTGGAACCACTTTTCAATGTTATCAAATTCCATATTTAGTCAACTTAAACCTCACAGAACAACAACCGGCAAGCAGCTCAGGTGTCATTCGACGCAGCTTTTTCTCTTCTTTTTACCAAATATTTTTTGTTCCCGATTTATCAAACTTTCCGTGATAAAATCATCATAATTCAGGATTTCCAGGGCGCCCCAGGCTGTACACGGAATTTTCGAAAGTTGCTAATCTAAGGCGGTAAACGCTCATTTGCTTTGTAAAATTAGTGTCAAACCATAATCCATCTTTGTAAGTTTCAAAATCCGAGGATTTACTGGTGTTTGATGCATTTGTGTCTGAGACGATCCTGCTAAAACTCGGTGGTCTCATCAAAAAATCTGTACAAAGATTATGACGAGCTCTGGAAAGTAGAAAAAAGTTGTGCTGTTTCCTGTAGGGTTTGCTGTATCCATCAATTACTTGAGATTCTTCGCACGGTTATTGTAAAAATTCAGAAAAATTGTGAAACTTGGCCTTCTCAAAAAGCATGGGTCGCAGATTTTGATAATATTTCGAGAGGTTATTGAATTTTGAGCAATATTTATACAACCGTTAGAAAGGGAATGAAGTGCTGCATCGAATGCTACCAGAATCTCTTACATATCTTTGTTCCACGAAGTGTGGTGTACGTTTGAAAAAGCGACATTACTTTCGGAACGACCTAATATGTATACACTGTTTGATCGTTAATATCTCCCTTCCCAAGAAGTTTTTTGCTTTGCTTCAGGTACCGTTTTGTAGAGCTGGCCTCAACTTAGATTTGCAGTATAGAACGAATCACCCATCTCTCTTCATTACTGTAGGATTACGTAGAAACTTCAAAGAGGGTTTCGAGCCATGAAAGGCCATATTTTGCCTCAGAAAGGGAACAAAACAGCCTGAAAGCTTTTACACTAGGCTAATTAGAGTTGCTGATTCTAACTGTAAAGTTCCCAACTTATTATGATGCTTCATTGAAGAGTTATGCCGGGTTAGATGTAGCGGCCATTTTTTCGTTGTTCCTAAAAAGTGCGTTTACACTGTTCAGAAAATCTTGTAAATATTGAGTATTGAACTCAACGTCCATAAAAACCCTACTACACAAGTTTCACATTTTTTTGAAAAATTTTGAGACGGCAGCTTTTTCCTCATTGACACCATATGTTTCAAGTTTCTACGTAATCCTACAGTAATGAAGAGCGATCGGTGATACGCTCCATACTGCAAATCTAAGTTGAAGCCAGCTCTACAAAACGGTACCTGAAGCAAGACAAAAAACTTCTTGAAAAGGGAGATATTAACGATCAAACAGTGTATACATACTTTACGGACACCCTGTATTTTATTTTCTGAAAGGACTAGATATTCTTTTGATAGAACAGTGTCGATGTGCGTAAAAAATACTCACTGTTTCGTTCGTTAGTGCATGTAGATGGTTCGCTAGAAACGAAGAGGGGAGGGGGGGGGGGGTACATTTGCCCAATAAAAAATTAATTCTCTTTTTAAAAGTAATTTTTGGAATTCTAAAAATTGGGGGGGGGGGCAAAAAGAAATTTTTCCCAAGATAGAAAAACAAGGGGGATGAATTCAAATCTTCCCGGGACCTCCATGTCAGGATAAAGGCTGACCTTTCCTTTCTGATGTGTAGCGGGTAGCTACATAAGTCTAATATATCAATGTTTATTGTTTAGCATAAATAAGGGGAAGGGGGAAAGGGGAAGAGGCTGCAAGGTGCAACCTGCTGGTCGCGGTCGTCGGGGGTCATTGTCCTCCAGCGGGCTTTACAACTCGCACCAAGAGGTGGGACAGCTGTGATGGACCCGACATATTGGTTTTCCTCAATACTTCCAAATTTCTCTCCTTTTACAAAAATAAAATTACGTCACCTGAATTTGAAAAGCCGACATTCAAGGGTTTTTATCGCGCCAGTTTTTTAACTTTGAAGTAAAGTCGTAATATAACCTATAAAAAGTGTATAAATTTGAAAGTATTGAACAAAACCATTAGCATACTCAGAAAAAGCGTGCTTGAAAACCCCTAAATACAAGTTTCTATTTTAATCGGACATATAACGTCACTAAACTTAGAATTAGGGGACGAGTGGCGTAGTGGTATGAGGCGCCACTATGACCAGATCGGACACAGGTTCAATCCCCGCCCCTGGGCCAACCAAGCCCTCTAATCTCCGGGGCCGGTAAATTGGTACCAAAGTAATCTGGGAGAATAAAAGCACTGACTTGGAAACGGCTGGCCCCCGCAAGTCACTGTAATAGGCTCACACGCATACAATTGCCTCTTCGACTGTGAAATTAGTGTGTGCGTTCGGCGCATGCCCCCAGAGGGTATTGAAGACGCCGAATTCTTTATCCTTTTTATTTAAACTTAGAATTCGAAATTTCATTAAAAGTCAGTCTCACGCGTTCCCGGGTGAGGACGACGGTGCTGTGCGCACGGATTGGCTCCGCATATAGTGCTGACTAAGTGCTAATTAACTTGCTGACAACTCATGACCTCTATAACTACGCTGCGGCAAATGCTCTGGGTAGATAAATTCCGTTCCCCCTGCAAAAAAAGAGCCAATTCGCGCTGACCGCTGAGACTCGTGATCGCCTTGGGATCAAAGCGGCTCACCTTTGCTGAACGTGTTCATGGTAGTCAGCGGTGTCGTTAGTTTCGTTGTTTGATCTGTGTTTATTAGTCCAGATTTTGCAACTACGGGGCAGTAGGCTGTCTTTGCGCTTACTCTGGTACTAGATGATTACATGTATTTCACTTGCAACCTGTATGACTCCACGTTGAAAAAAAGCGGCTTTGCTCATTCTTATGCAAACCTTCTTGAACAACTTCAAACACCTCGGATATGATCCCGCATTTGGGGAGACGTTTGTTGTTCAGTGCTTATACGATCTATTCCGCTTTGATTTGTTTTTGTGACACGTGCCTTGGAGAAAATTGTCATTGGCACATGGCTGTTCCGGACGCATGAATCGCAACAAAGAGAAGACTTCGGCAGATTTTTATGCGTTGCTTCTTGCACAAACGCTTAATGGGGCCAGCTGATCTTGTCTTCAAAGAGAGTTAATCAACTAGGGTGTGATAGTGTGATTTCCCGAAGAACACAATTGAAAGCGTTCTCTAACCGTATCCAGTTAAATTTGGCAATTTCAACTTGGTATATGCATACTACCCTAATGATCAAATGACACAGAATATGGGGATTAAATGAATTCAAGTTGAGAACTCAATTATTTAGTTTTTTTTTCTAATGACAACAACGACCTTATAATACCGAAATACCGAACCTTCACTCTTACTTAGTTGCTTGCCATTTTCTGAGCTCCGTTATTCTTGCACACCTTTGCACAGAAATCTTCGATTTTTTTTCCGGGCGGATTATATCTGAATAGTTTACACTTCTAACAAGTTTCGTAAAGAGTCTCAAAGATGGCCTTATGCGCACACTGAAATCAAGCGGGTTCTTTGTTTGATTTTGCAAGATATTTGAGTTACGGAAGAGTTTGATGTAGATGACAGGATCATAAAGATGTGTGCAACGTTCTGCTCCTCTATTTTGGAACATCATCCATACAAACACAGTATTATTAACAAAGGATATATAGGCTACCCTCCTGTAAAGCAAGGCGTTCTAACAAAAAAGCATTTTCAACCGAAGTGGCCTTCTTGAATGGAATGTATTAGGTTGCTGCATAAGTTCTGTCCGATTTGAATTTTTTGAGTTCAAAATGTCATAACTTCTTTCAGAGTCAACTTTCTTCGAAGATCTTAGCTTCTATGTGTTGAGCAGTTCATTGGCTGTCAAACACATGTTGAGGGCTGCCAAAATCCTTGTTAAGGAAGAAGCAAGAACTCGAAAACTTCGCAGCGTTTTTCTTCAGACCTGTCTTTTTTGACATGCCAATGCTCCTTTATGAGAATTGATAGGCACATTGTCTAGCGAAGGTTAGATAGAGAAATTTTCGTAGATTATTATCCAACATAAAAGAGCCCATAGGGTCTGCGCTGCCGAAAGATTATTTGACCGAGCAAAAAAAGAAGCCACTTTTTGACCTCGCTTCAGCACATGTGTGCATGCCTATTTACGAATTATGAAAAATTTACAACTGACGTGAGCGCCGAAAAGGAACCAATGGATGGGCCCTGCTAGGTCTTGTTTCGCCCTAGCACCTCCAACTTTGAGCTTATCGATTACTTCTATTCGCAAAAAGTTATTGCTTTTAAAACAACTATACAAGAAGTTAATATTTGACGATAGATTTTACTAGCAAGATGTTTTCTTCATAGAACCGAACTTCTGCTTATACTAGCCCTTTACACCATTAATCAGCTAACGAAAGAACTTGACTTGAAGGGCGCCTTGTGGAGATCTCCTCGCAAGAACATATTAGGTTGTGCCGAAAGTTCGTTCGCACCATTTTCAAAAATTCATAACTCGTTGACTTCTCAATAAATTTGTAAGAGCAAGATTTTGCGTAAAAGAGCAACTCATGCTCTTTGCATCTTTGCCTGAACTATTCGTTAACGTGTGCAAATGAAGGAGATAGAAGCTCAAAACCAAGATCACCCAAAATTCGGATTTTCCTTGTAGGGTCATAAAAAATCGAAAACTTGCAACAAAAATCGGAGCAGTCGGTATTGTAGGTTCTTTCACCCGCTCTTTCTAATGACGCAAAGTTTGCGCTGATGGAAGGTTTCTATAAAAAGTTATGATTTTCGAGCAATCTATAGAAAAGGGCAATTTTGATTTACTTTGGCATTTTTCAGGAAAATCATAACTTTTCATAGAGACGCCCAATCGGAGCAAACTTTGCACTGTTAGATAGAGCTGGTGAAAGAACCTACAATACCGACTGCTCCGATTTTTGCTGCAAGTTTCCGATTTTTTATGACCCTACACGAAAAATTCAAATTTTGAGTGATTTTGATTTTGAGCTTCTATCTCCTTCATTTGCATAAATTAACGAGTAAATCAGGTACATGTGCAAAGAGCATGAGTTCATCTCTTACGCAAAACTTTGTTCGTACAAAGTCGTTGAGAAGTCAACGAGTTATGAATTTTTGAAAATGGTGCGAACGAACTTTCGGCACAACCCAATATTTCTGGGGTGAGAGCGTACCTCGGCCACTTAGGGGTTTTAGGCCTGAAATCTCCGTACACTAAAAAATTTATTGAAATCTGATATGCGTTAGAAAGAGCAAGGAAAGCATTTTTTAACGATGCTAACAATACTGCATCAGAAATGAACTTCTCTTAGAACAGCTACTTCAAACATAAGGCAAAAAAATCGGACAGAACTTATGCAGCAACCTAATATATCATATTGTAGGGCGAATTCGAACCTGAATGAGAGCGTTCCTCCGAAAACTTGGCTGCTGTATGTAGAAATCGTCTACATTGTGCATACTTTAACATGCTCTCAAAAATCATCTACGCCGGGATATTGGCGCCTCAACATGCTTGGTCATTTTGTTTATTCCGCGGCCCATAATTTCTTCCGAAAAAGGCAATCGCCCAAGCTTTGCTCATTTCCGTAAGCGTAAGGGTAGGGCACCTGTTGACGGTTTTTGCAAGAACTTTCATTTGTTCAGCATGCCAAAAATTGAAAATTCTATAAATTGGGACTTGAAGTCCTAATGAAAAATCTTGAAAAAATGACAATTTTGAATTGTTTACTTCTTTTTTGCAATTTTCTTTGTCCAGGCCCTCTCCATTTCCTTTTTTCCTACTGGCTTGTCAAGATAGGCAACTGATCACATAAAACAAACTTTGAAGGGAGTTAAGATCTGTCAAAAACAAGGTTTCAGAAAAAAATTGTTTTTATTTTTGATCCTATCTTTCTCCCCGTTTGTGACGTGAGTATAGCTTGATATGTGCTATATTGCAAAAGGTTGCTGCTTCTAATAGCCTTGACCGCCGGTAAAAGTGAGAATTTGTAAAACGGCCATTATTTTTGCATCAACCTACTACAATGATCAAATCACACTGTGCAGTGGCCGTCCAAGAAATTTTTTTGGGGGGAGAAGAAGGGGGCTCAACGAAATACTTCTTCGAATGATTTTCATCGAAAGTCTTTTAAGGATGCTTCTCAAAATTGGCCCGCAAAAATTTTGAAGGAGGTGGGCTAAATTTTTCAAAAAGCTAATTTAAATTTTGAAGATTTTGAGAGATATTTTACCATTCAGAAGCGATAACAAAATGCTTGCACAAATTTGGATCTCATGTAGGTGACTTTCAAACATTCTTCCTGCCTTGGTCCATCACCGAACATATCAGGCCATGATCTCTTGACAATTCATATTTTCCTAAAGAAACTATGAAAGTGATATACCCATTAACCCTACGCCATTTTCTAAATCATTTTCGGAGTGAGCCCACATTGCGTTTTAGAAGGGCTTAATCCGCACTTTGCATGTCAGTACGTGTTTATCTCTGATTGCGTCAACAAAGTTAAGGATTCCGTGCAGTTGCACAATTCGCAATCCCGATGATGGTAAAGAGCAGTAGCCTACTTCGAGTTTTCATTGTCAAATTTTTTGCTATTTTTCCTTTTTAATACTGGGATGAGCATTATAGTAGTGGCATACTAAATCTGTTCAAGGGGAGGCAACAAAATTTTTTTCTCAAATGAAGGTGCGTGGCCTTAGCCGCGCATTCCGAAATTTTTTTGACGTAGTTTCCAGAATTTTTGCGAGCTCCTGCACCTCCCCCCCCCTCGGTAGCCATTGCCCTATGGTGATATTTAATGTTCTAGTTGTGCAAAGCGATTTTATGCCGACTATTCGTTTATTTTTTTATTTTTATTTCGAAAAAAAAATTGAAGAAGGTGGTTTTTTGTGAGCAAAATTTTGCGAATTTTGCATAATAAGTAAGAGATATGTATTCAAACAAAGTTTACAAATTACCAGTGTTTGCTGATTGAAGATGGAAAATAAAAAACTATTTTCATCATTACTAGTTTGATTGCAGCTTTTCGTATAAAGGGATCTCACATTTACCGAACGACCATAACCTCAAATATGCAGAAATTATTGTGTGGAAATTGCAAAAAAATGGTTTCGCCTCAGGCCGAAGTGATATGAATTCAAGTGTAATTGGAACCTTAGACTAATTAAAGAATGTGACTGTTTATTAAGTAAATGGTTGGCCAAATCCAAGAATTATAGTGTAATTACGCGAAAACGGAGCCTTCCATTCTTTCAACAGTCCCTTTCAAAATGAAACTTTTTTCTGTCATTGAACTGACATTCAAAACGATGGCGAAATCCATCTTTGTGCAGCGATATAATAAAGCTTGGAATGATTGGTACTGCGCTGCTGCTAATGGATTTTTGAAGATCTAGTCATGAGACAAAACTGCTCTTCAATATTGATACAATCTGGGGGAGTCGAGTAGTTGATTTCTTACAGTACTAGGTTTGTAAATGCCTCCCCGCATAAAAGATGAATAACGATAGGGACTAGCTTGCAATCTTATACAGATTTGCATGTGAAAGTGAAATGAGATTTAGAGAAACTGACATTTTCATGGTAACAAATTGTTACGGACAAAAGCTCAAACAGAATTCCATACGGCAGTAATTGGTCAGATTTCAAACCGAGAAAAAAAGCACTGTAAACTCAAGTACAAGTCGGAGAAAGAGAAAACAGATATTCTGGAAATACTTCACAACTTTAGATTGTTCGTTTGCGTCTATGTAGGGATTTTCCAGTTTCCGTTCTATTATTATTTTTAATTTACTGTTTTTCTACTTGCTGCCACTAATAATGAAAGCTATGGACAGCAATATCGACCAATTAATTCCACCGTCAATATCAGAGAACTAGCTGGCAAACCCGGCTCCGCCCGGCCCTGTCATTATTATATTCGTAATCAGCATGCTCGATTACCCCCCTGTGCCAACTCCCAGCCCCGTAGCTCAAATTTTGCAAAAAATCGATAAAATTGATATCGATCGATAACGAAAAGTAGCCTATGACACGCTCCCTGCCCCGAAGTGTATGTGTGCCAAGTTTGGTCCAAATCGGTTCAGAAATAAAAATTTCTATTACGCACATACGTACAAACAGACATACAGACAGACATACAGACATTCAGCTTTATATATAAGATTTCAATTTTTCTGAACCGGTTCTCACGGTGATGCTGTAGTCGTTTACACTGAGCATCGTCGACATAGCACCTCAATCGGACGGCTATTTTACCCCATTCCAGTATTATTTATTGAGTACGAAATTCTTATGCATATTAAATTCACAAGACCAAAGCGTAATCAACAGAACGAATAACACAACAACATAAAAACGACTACAATCAATTAACAAACAATGGAAGGAAGTAGCTCAAGAACCATTATGAACTGACAAGGGGAGCTACCTAACTTAGCTTGGCCTTTTGGCAAGCGACATAAGTGGTCTGAATCAGTTTCAAACGCTAGTTCCAAATATGCTATTCCTAGGTGCCATGCACCATTCCGAAGCGAGTTATGGGCTTTTTCCTGCGCAAAATTGGCATGCTCATCGACTCACAGGCACCGCATCATCATCATTCAAGTGCTGATACACCTGCGTTAAGCTTTTTTAGTGAAAAAAGATTGGATTTGTACTCTTTCGATATCTCAGCACCTTTTTCTTGCAGATTTTTATCTACAGGCAGTGTTCTCATTGTTCTCGTTGAGTAGTATGCCAATCTTGAGTAAGAAAAAGCCCATAACCCGGTTCGAAATGGTGCATGGCAGCTAAGGATTGCATATTTGGAATCAGCGTTTGAAGCTGGTTCAGAATGTATATGCCTTTTATCAAAAGGCCGGGCTAAGTTAAGTAGTATTTCTTATGAGGTAATTTGAAAGGAAGCCTAAGCTTTTGCATAGTCTATCTAGATCGCTATGACGAAAGTAAACTGACAAAGACACCACTGCTCGAAATTCAACTCCACTTTACGTCTATCGCACCAGCCCACGCCATCTTGTTATTTGGGATTTATTTGCTTGTAAATCTCCCTTTTTCATGAGTTTAGGTTTCAAAAACTCTCTTTTTCTACTCAGATTTCAAACCGCAGCAATCCTTGCTTTCAACGCCATATCTGGCAATCAAACTCATAAAGGCACGGGACTCACATGGACTTTGTATGATTAATTTAGTTCGGCCATAGTTTATGAGATAACTGAAGTTAACAGCACTTTCAAAAGCGGAGTCTCTCAGTTTAGCTTCTGAATACCTCGCAGATTACTTTTCCTACTGTTGATCACTTTCTGAAAAGAATTAAGCTTAGCCATTCTTCTACCACTGCCCAGATATCTATTACATTGGCAAAGCAGTTGAAGCTTGATACTGGCGAAATGATCATCATGAAACTTTGTATTTCTGAGATTGCGCTACTGATATCTCTTCGGTTAGAAGTCAAGATTGGTAATTTTTTATAGCATATTTAAGAAACTTTCAAAAATGCCGCGACCCATTCTCGGGGGTGGTGGGGGGGGGGGAAGCGACTTTTTTCGAAAATTTTGAAAGTCACTCAAATATGTTATAAAAATGTGCAAGCGACTTGTTCTTACTTGTAAATATTTAAAATAATTTTTTGAAATTTTTAAAAAATTGTACTAGCCTCGCAAAAAAATTTTTTTCATTTCGAAAAGCATCCCAAAAAAATTTGAGATCCTTCATCCGAAAAATTTTTTTTGTCCCCCCCCCCCCCGAGCGGACATAAAGGCAATTCAAAAAAGTGCACAGTGTGTCTTTCCAAACCTTTTTAGGCATAACCTCCACATCTGAGCTTTGCGACACGTTTCCTATGGCTGGCACACAAATTGATCTCATCAATTTGAGCTCGCGGGCAATGCCCTCGAACTGCTAATATGTACCACTACACAGAAATATACACAGAAAAGAGTTACTTATTGACACAGATCATAGATGCGATGAGGCTGTAGCCCGATAGGAGTGGTTTATTTTGTGTAGTCGTTTTTTGGCAACGCTTTATTCTATCTTGAGTACAGCTTGTGTTTATGCAAATGCTCTATTCTCCAACTCAGACACACTACTCATTTTTATAAAGTTCTATTCTAATCTCAGATTACTTAGCAGTAGAGGTGTGTCAAATGTACAAACAACGCAATAATAGGGAATATACTGGCCATGTCGAGACAAGTAGAAGAACCTAAGTGCGCATCCAAAGTCTGTTGCTCCAACTATTCTCTAGAAAAACAAGATTTAATGGGTCATTGATCAATGACATTTGAAAAATTGAGCGCAAATATATAAAATAGCCAAGAGCGCATGTTCATGAAAAAGCTACGTATTTAAACGAACACACGTCAGCGCGGACTTTCATCGTAGCAAAGAATCTGCAGTTTCTTGCCAGTTCGACGCAATATAGTAGGTCGGTCCAAAAGTTCTGTTGTTTTATTTTCAAATTATCGTAATTTCTCGCTATTTGAATAGGTTGGCTTTGCTGGAAATGTATTGGAGAGAAACCATCTTCTTTGTAGTGCTATCCTAGTGAGTTTCTCCAAAACGCTAGATGGAGAAATAGGATTGGATAGAGAATCATTCAAGCGGTCGTTTCAAGTTACGCCGCCACAAATCCACAGCGTTGCCAATTCGAAATCGTTCGTGCATAGATTTCGTGACCTACTCTTTGCAACTGTAGAAAGTTTGTGGTGCTGTTTGAAGGCCTCATTGAAAAATTATAGATTTCGATTTTTCTACGGAAATCGCCCAACTTGATTGATTTGTCACTTTTCTCAATAAGCCTTTTCTTTTCTGTCTTGTCTCATAACTTTTCACAGAAATGTTGAAGCAGCACAAGCGTTTTTCGATTGCACAGAGTAGGTCAAAAAACTCATGCGCTGACAATTTCAATTTTTTTTGCAGCGTTCTATATTTTTAGGAATTTAAAACATTCGAAACTTATATGGTCTTCCTTTATCATTTTTATCTCTGCAGTCAGTGTGAAAAGAAGCTCTGCAAGACACTACTCGAAAGCAAAAGACCTTTTCTTTCTAAGATTATAAACAAGCAAATCCGTTCAAATTTCGCAATTTACATAATTTTGAAAACAAAACGACAGATCTTCCGGACCGCCTAATATATTTGGGTGTTTTGCTCAAGAAGCCTCACATATTTTTTTTGAAAACGATCAACATATAACATTTTCAAAAGTTTTGGTCTTTTACATATGAAGTCACTTTTTATGTACCAGCCAACTAGGGAGTTCAAAAATCTGATCACAGGGAATGGTCAGAATTTGACCCAGCCATACCAAACGTGCTGTATATCATGGACTCGTCTTGAAACGCTGATTACAAAGATATGTTTACTATCTGCCAAGCAAATATCTGAGAGGGGTTATGAGCGTTTAAACGTGCGATTTGTCAAGTGTTCTGTGGCGCAGGTTCCACGAAGTAAGTTCAAAAACACTTATTCAGGTTAGTAGATTTGTTTCTTTTTTGTAATAAAAATAACCATAGTCACTGTTCCGCGCCATCAGGCGCCCTTCAAAGAAATATATTCGTCGAAACTCAAAAATTTTCTCGTATTTGAGCGCTCATAACTCCTTCCAAATAGTCGCTTGGCAGATAAAAGACATTTACTTGAAATTAGCGTTAGACGGGTCTGTTAATATACAGCTTGTTGATAACGGCTGGGTTCTGACCATTTCCTGCTAAGCTTCTGCGAGCGGTGCCCATAACATGTTGTTAAAGGCAGTAGCTCGGGAAAACTGCAAACTGCGCTTTCTGTTCCTGCTTGGCCTTCTGGATGTGTTTAGGCCAGAGCTGTGCTTGAAAAGTCAAAGAAGTGCTTTTTATGGCGTTTTCCGGCGAAGATAGCTGAGGAGGTGGGCGCGGAGAATCCCGCCAAAAACAGTGACTGACTGCAGGAGACTGCAACACCACTCATTTTGGCGGCAATTGGCTGATTAGCCCAAGCAGCCAATCGCGATGCGGGCTTCGCTTCAGCATCCTCAACAATCTCCAAAACCAAAAAACGCCATCAAAAACATTTTTTTAACTTCTCAAGCACAGTGTCTAAACGCATCCAGATGGCCAAAAAGGAACATAAAGCGCGTAATTGCAATTTTCCGAGACACAGTCTTTATCATAACGAGGACACGCGCAGTCAATATATGGTTGGTGCATAATTCCTGCATTAACATAGGTACAGACCGCAAATCCGGAATTCTCCTGTCTACAGATAGGATTTAATATATCGTTAGATAGAGCACACCTAGCTCTATGAAATGGTGCTCAAAAATCTACACCAGCTTCAACCACCTAGGCCAAGTTCAGCCGAAAGTTGAAAAAAAATTATACGCCCGAAAACCTCAAGCCAGATCGAAACAAAAATGCAACCGTTTTGAGAAATTCCTACAAATGTTCTTGTCTGCTCAAGCGTAAGCGTTCCGTATAAGACATTTATCTATGCAGATGTGTATTCTTCCCAGGCCAGACGATGAGAAAACGAAGTTTTTCATGTTTTTGCCAAATCAGTGCTGAGATCTTCTAGTATAGGCAGTTGTATACTACATGCCTTTAGCAGTAAAACCCTATATTTTCAGCCTTTTGGGAAAGCAAGTTTACGAGGAATATCGGACCTAGCACTGTTTAACCATATTTCTTGCGTAATTGGCAAAAATATAAATATAAAAATCAATATTTCTCGTAAACCAGCTATTGTAAAAAGCTAAAAATTCACACTCAGGCTTTTGAAGTCCTGTAGTATACAACTGTCAGTGCTAAAATATCACAGCGTTGTTTATAAAAAACATGAAAAACTTCGTTTTCTCATTTTCTAGTTGAAAGAAAAATATACAAGTGCATAAAGAAATGTCTTACACGAATTGGTAATGCATTAGCAAGTTGGAATTTTTAAAGCATTTTCTGAACGGACTTCCAATTTCTCCTGGTTTTCTGGGGCGTTAATGTCTTTGGCTTCAATCTTCGCTCGGATTGAAAGTTGCGATAAAACTTTGAGCACTATCTTGTAGAGGTAGCTTTGCTCTATCAAAAGGTATATCAGAAATTATTTGGGATATAGAAGAAATATGTATTATTGCAATTTTTACCTATTTTGGTGCAGGAATTATGCATCAACCTAATACAATGCTGGCCAAAAGTTTGCAGCCACTCCAGAATTTTGCATATTACTTTGTTTCGCATAAAACGATTCCAAATTATGACTTTACGTGCATTTCACACTACTCAACACTATGTTAAGAAATTTTGCAGTTACATGCACACCGAAGGGGTCTTTGGGGAGAATGGTGAAAACGGCTGAATTGAGGTTGGTCAAAACTTGCAGCCACTTTCTTCTAAATGTCTTTGAAAAACTTGTCACAACTTGTCACTTTCCAGTATGTGGGCTACAGATGCACCAATAAACCTTGAGATAAGGAGTGCAGCCAGCTTTCATCAAACTCCCAAAAAGGAAACTTTTCGGAGCAAAGTTGCTTGAGCGCAAATTGACCGCAAAAATTGATTAAATCATGAGTTTGTTGAAAATCATCGGCTGATCTATGCTCCTATGAAAAGATGGTACCATTTGGACTTCGACGGCAGTTTGCGAATGTGATAGAAAAAGCATTACATGGCATGCCACCACCACTTTAACTCAGATTCGACGCACATTTCAGCTCAAAAATCAAAAGCTCAAAAATTAGCCAGCAGATAGGGCTAACCTTTTGCCAACAGAAGCAATTTTTTGTAGCCCTACTGCTTGTCTTTCAGAATTTCTGACGATTTATCTTTTGAAGTGACCAAATTATACATTCAACCTATTTTGATCTCGTAGAACATAAACAGTTAAACACTTCAGTTACCATTCGATGCAGATTTTTCTTCTCTTTCTAATACTTGTCTTTTTTCGCCGAGACAGGAGAAATTTGTGGGGAAAATTGCAGTATTTCTCAATTTCAGGAGTGCGCACAGGCGTAACCTACGTTTCAAAATCTTCAAAATTTGAAGCGAAAATCGCTCATTTAATTTGTGATGGTAGCAGTAGTAATAATCATGTGCTGAAACCTCAGTTTTTTGTAGGTTTTACAGTGTTTGGTGCAATAACAGGTTATGCAATTTTTCCAAAACACAAGACTTTTAGAAAATTATTCAGCAAAAATCTGAAAAAGCAGCTGATAAAAAGAAAAAACTGCATAAGTTGACAAAAGGTTAGCCCTATTTGCTGGCTATCAGGGCTCCTTCGAAAGTCTCATACAAAATTTTTGAAAATTAGCGAAAGTTGGACATGGTAAAACGAGTGGTTGTAATTTGCAGCAAATATCTCGTCACTTTCGCAACGAAACACAATGGGAGTTTAGCAGCTGGAAAGAGGAAGAAATTCTGCATCGGATAAATTTTGAAACGTTTGTTTATCTTCATTCTAGCATGATTGCCGATGGATTGAAAAAAGTGACAAAACTTCTGCACCGACCTAATATTAGGTTGTAACAAAATTAATGCAAGTTTTTCACTCTCCTCCAAAGTGCTGGTTCAAAGCCATTGCTTCGAAAAGCTATGCTTATCTTTCAAAAGCATCTTCTTCTAGTTTCTTAAACATACTTTCGTCTTAAGAGGAATGTGTTCATTACGAAATTACGTGCTTTCGTATTCGAGACATCAAACCATGAAAATTTTTCTTTTCTGTTTTTTTGCTTTGAATTTACCGCGAAAAAGCGGATTTTTCGCAAACTGGCGTAAAGTTCGTTTGTGGCCTGTGCTACAAACACATTAAAGCTTAATATTTATCAGTTTCCATACTAAGATATTTCATTTCAAACCCAAAGAACCGCTGCTATTATTCTGTGGCGTATATAAATCCTAAGTGCGAAGCAATTGCAGAGCTCTCGGCATGTACACTGAGAATAGACATAGGACATTTGATAGCAAGAAAAACCGGGCGGCGGCGAGAAAAATCAAAAAACAGCAAAATAAGCACTTTTCGCCTTCTCAAAGCAATTGCGAAGAATGAGTGATTACAGTTTTTTTTGCGATATTTTATAGCAAAATTTTTTTGTAAAATTTGAGCTCAATCTGCTGCAAAACCGACTACTCTCACAAAAAGTAAACGTATCATCCTAATACATCGTGTAGTAAGTTATTAGTCTCAGATTAAGGGTTTTTAAAGAAACCTTTGGCAGTCTTCAGGCTATAAAATTTTCTCAGTAAAACTACAACGGCACAGTAGTGCGTACTAAATTGGAAAAGATTTGGTGATTGCAGAAGTTTTTATGGGAAAGGATCGACTATTTTTCTAAGAAGTTATAGTAATCCAAACTCAAAACTTGGAAAACCCGCATTGATTCTGTCACAACTTAAGAGATATAAGCTACACTTCAAAATCCAGTCACAAGCCGAAAGGTTTTCAACTCAAGTCTTTGACAAAACTTCTCTTTACTGCAAGCTTGCGTCAAAGTAACAACGTACCGTAATCGTAATATGTGGACGGGCCAAACTTACCTGACAAAGTCCCTGCTTGAGGAACTGGTTATAAGCATCATAAATTACTCCGAATTTTTCTTGGTATAACCTAAGCAGCTTCTTAGACATGTATAGTGAAGATGCTCTGCTATGACTTACAGCGTGAAAGCATAAAACATTTTGTGTTCAATTTGTTTGAGCCAAAGTTGCATTGTTGCATATCTCTCTGCACCACCTTCATCAAAGCAGTTGTATGTCTGAAAAGAATGTAAGAATAAACTCTTTCACAGTGAAGCGTTTTCAGCTAATTTTAAATGTGTAAGTTTGGAGGCGCTGAGCTTGATATAAATAATCGAAATAAAAATCGGCTGCCAGCAATATCGATCTATGATAGTAAAAGCGCGGCTTACTACGTTTACTTTGCAGTTATGATATATTATCCTCTGAAATTCTTCCACCCATCCACGGTACGATCGTTGACTCATCCCATAATAATACCAGTTGCACCAACGCGGCCAACGATACTTCTCGTACTGTGCGAGGCTTGGAGCAGCCAAAAACTGATATCTTGATTATGTGTTCGTTGGTATAGGAAAACGTCACCCACCGTAATAAGAGCGCAGAACAGTATCCTGTGACTGACGCTTCCAAATCCGTAAGTTTCCATGTGTCAGAGTCCACAACACCCGAAGCAACTATCTTCCTATACAACATGCATGCTGAATTCATGGAACGTGTGGAGCCAATAAATTATTAACAATCACGGATCAAGGAGGCTCAGAAGTACACATTACACTAACACCATGCCGAGATTCTCAAAGAGTCGCACGTGCAGTTGGGTCCAGGTGCTCACCAAAAAGACGCGCTGCGATGGCGAGCGATTTAAAAGAGCCGTTCTCCAATTTTCTAACCTGTTATATCATGACCCGGCTTGGCACAGAAGTGGCTGCGTAATAGTATTAGTTTGCGATAGAGAGCAAAAACAAAAGGGTTTTAAGTGCGTCGAGATATTTCGAACAGTCAGAGCATTACTACCTGAAAGCTATCTAAATTTCAAATTACAATACCGCTCTCAGAACGTGCAAAATTTCCGTGAATGTCGCGAAATTCCCGGAGTTCCGCGAAGGTCCGCGACATTCTCGGAATTTCGCGACATTTCGGGGATTTCGCGAAATTCCAGGAATTTCGCGAAATCCCCGAAATGTCGCGAAATTTCGGGAATTCCGCGACATTCACGAAAATTTTGCACGTTCTGAAAGCGGTATTGTAGTGTACAATAAAGTTTCGCTGAGTGACTGGCGGACTCCCTTCCCATATCATTTCAACAGGATTTTGCTTGTTTTCCTACAATCCTCACCTTCTCTTTCCCTCACCCCTCCCCTCCCCCGCTCCCCCAGCAGAGATATCGTCTCCTCCACCGTTTGCTGTACCTAGGTACCCTTGGTTTGCGTCTCACACCGACCACATGTGGCTAACGTGTTGGCAACGTGGGCGAGGCCAAAATATTCTGCCAACATGTTGTGGCATGTTGCAAACATGTTGTTGCCACGTTGCTAACATGTTAGCCACACGTGCCAAGTCTGAGACGCAGACCAAAGGTAGCAGCAATTGTGGAGAAGGACAATACCTCCTTCGTCACGCCGCATTAGTCAAATATAGGCCTCCAATTTCATAAAATTCCATGCTCAAGCCTCATCTTCTCTATACTCCCTACATCACTGCTTTACCGGATCCATTCTCTGCAACAGCAACGATTTTTGGCCTCCATGTTTGCTAGGGGCGCAGGATTTCAAAATTGTGCACAAGAAAAAACGGCGCTATTCGGCTATCCGGGCCCCAAAATTTTTTTGCCATGGATTTCGCTCAAACTTGGCCAGAGGGATTATCTGACATGCTGATCATGAATATCACCTTTTCTCCGCAGGAAAACGCCTCCCTGCAGGGTTACGGTAGGTATACGGTAGACGGTCAAAATCATAGATTTGGATGAAACTTGGCCCAGAGGGGTTATTCGGCCCGCTTACGCCGAATATCACATTAGTTTTGTACCGTAGCGTCATTTTCTTGGGTTACGGTGGGTATACGGTAGGAGGTTCAAAATCTCAAAATCCGCTGTAACTTGGCACAGAGGAGTTATTCGACATGCTGATTAGAAATGTCACACTTTCTCCGCACGAAAACGTCTCCCTGCATGGCTACGCTAGATTTACGGTAGGGGTCAAAAATCACAAATCGGCAAATGTATCTTTCCCCTGTGCTTTGCTTAGGCAAAAGCCACAGCAGAGTGTGTAGCGCGCGGCGGTGGTCGTGTGTGCAAAGCTTCACGATCGTCCAAATCGCCGTACAACCGTTTCAGGCAGAACTATGTCTTAAACCCGTTATCGTGAGCTACCGTAACCCGAGAAAACGACTCTGCGGTTCAAAACCAATGTGATATTTGGCATCAGCGGGCCGAATAATCCTTCTGGGCCAAGTTTTCGGCAAATCCGTGATTTTGACCCTTTACCGTAGTCCTACCGTAACTTCACCGGATGGCGCTGTCGCACGAAATAAACATCATAGTCGTGTTCAGCATGCCAAATAACCCCTTTAGACGGAGTTTCGTGCAAATCCGTGATTTTGACCCCCTACCGTATACCAGTGAGGCGTTTTCCTGCGGAGAAAAGGTGAATTTCGTGATCAGCATGTCAGATAACCCCCCTTTGCTAAGTTTGAGCGAAATCCAGGACAAAAAAATTTTGGGGCCCGGATAGCCGAATAGCGCCCTTCCATTTTATGATTGTTTAGTGTTTGTCTGTTCTGTTCAGTTTTTCTCACACGTTGACTTGTTGTTTATCTTATTTCGAGCTACTGCTGTTTCTTACATTTAATTTGAAAATGAATTTTTAGCGACTGATTCAAAATAGTGCCAAATCAGCAATTAAAGAATAGCTTAGCAAATTGCGCTTTAAAAGTATGACATGATAACACCGGAGTCGAAAACATATGTGCACAAAGTTTTAGCTCAGTAAATTCGCCCACAAAAAGGTCTATAGGAAGTACAATTTATTTGCACAAACTTTAATCCTCCAGTCAAAACCAGCAAGTCTCAAACTAGCTTCCTGAAAGTTCAAACCTTCAGGGGTCTATTTATCAAAAGCGTTGGAAGTCAAATCTACCTCAAGTTATATTTGCTTCTAAAATAGCGTTCGTGAAAACACTTTTAAAACTTTTTCGGGAAAAATTTACCTCATTTTTTACCCTTAGTATATCTTCTGGTAAACGCGGTACGTGCTCTCAAAGCAGATTTTATTCTCACTGTTTGTTGACGAATCGGCCCCAAGTTACTTAAAGTCATTGCTTTTTTACTTGCTAGGTTGCTTGCCAAATACCGTCCGTAGCTATGGTACCAGGCATGTGAATAAAGAAAATACGTATGGAACACTATTCAGGAGAATGAAGTAAGCTCTAACAATTTACTGTCAAAAACCCCAAATCTTTGATCCATGCAAAATCTGAAGCCGAAATCTGTGAGCATTTGGCTACGCCGAAAAACGGATCTTTGACCGGAGAATTCCTAAGCGTCCTAGTTGGTCATCACATAGCAGATAATTAGTAGCATTCATATACGCGCTTGGTGCTGAAGATGAAGCAGTAGCGGATAATGAGAAGCTCCTCCGGAAATGGGCCGCGTTTTTTTTTTGAAAGTACATTTATGAGTTATAACAACTGCGTTAAACTTGTGAAAACTTGTCTTCAAAACTCTTAGGGCAAGTGCTCAACGCATTCAAATCCATAGTCGAAGAGCTGGTGATATCTTAGATTGCCTGCGGAGTCCAGCCAATCACCAAGTTAGTGCTTTTATTCTCCCAGATTACTTGAGTGCGAACTATACTCAAGGAAATTCGAAATTTGATATTCGAATATCGAATATTACTCGGTTCTCGAATAGTATTCGTTTCGAATATCATTTGATTTCCGGAGTGTCAGTGAGACGGCCTTATAAGAGACCAATATAGAAACAAATCGTTTCATGTAAGTATTAAAAACAGACTTTTTTATGTTACAATTTACGATTAAAAAAAACGGTGACGTGAAGAGACTTGAAAACCTAAAAGCGTACTCCTGCGACGGTCAGAAGAAATTTTTCGAACTTTAAAGAAGTCTATTCTGATTGAGAGTTAGGGTCACGGCTCGGCACGAGCTGGCACCAGGGAAATTCAAAAACGAAGTCCTGTTTTTTTCCTGTTTGATGTTGAAAATTTCGTACGAAGTCCCCTTTGACCTGTTTTGGAGACCTGTCATTAGTTTAGACTATGTAAAAATATGTAGTAGGGTTTCATGCAAACTCAGGTTTCATTTTGGTAAGTATTAGATACAGTCGACCACTTTACTTGTCTTGCAATTCCCAGTGCAGAAGTCCTGCTCGTGCCACTTAAGGTACGGTCAACCATTTTTATCTTGTCCAAGTTCTTGTTTTCCGTACAAAATTCCTGGCCGCCCACAAAAATTTTGCTTGGGGAAAACTTGTTTGATTCTTGTTTGATTCTTTAAAAACAATCTAATCCTCTTTTACATTGATATGGGCAAACGCCATTTTCAGTTACCGGCAACAACTACGCAAAAGAATCTTTTTTTGCGGGGAAAATAGGATTTGAAAGGGGTCATTTGCTAGCTTGAAAGGGGTAAGAACACCAACCTTCCCTTATAACAACTTTGATGCTGCTTTACAAAGTTGTCTTTACAAGTAAATAGAACAGGACGCCACGAAAAATTTAACGCCGATCTTTTCTTATTCCGCTCTGTCCATCCTTTGTCTTATTTTTAGAAGCGTTCTGACTTGGCAAACACAATCCTTTCTAGGGCCAAGCAAGACAACAGCAGCACAACCGCTGGATACGACCCATTGTTCCCCCCCCCCTCCCCTCCCCGCCCTGAATGTCTCGATAAGCCTCCTACCGTTATCATCTACTACCGTAGCCATAACATGGAACCCTAAGAAGCAAGCAGTTAGTCAAACCTAACTTCTACTCGTTAGCCTAAGTTGTAGTTGTTGGAAGCGATGTGAGACGAAAGGTAATTTGGCTGGCTTCTGATTCCATAGTATGAAATTCAACTGAAGTGAGATTTTTCAGGTGGGCAAGACACGCTAATCACGAAATCTATACTCATTATGTTTGGAAGGGTCTCTCCATGCTCAATGTTCGTATATACGACGGAAGTCAAATTGTGTGCTTTTATTTTGCGTAATGCCTTATCTGACATTGTTAAGGAACATCATGTTATCGCTAACATCACTTCTCTTCTCGACCGCCACGTGTGGCGTCCACACCTCACGCTTGACCCTGGTCAACGCACATAGAGTGACTGTGTCTCTGTTGCCTGTCAGATTTTCCGTTGAATACGACTGAAGTAGACGAGCATCCGTTTTAGGCCTGGCTAGACGTTTTGAAAAGTCGGATTTCCGAGGATTTTTCACATCGCGCCATATTCAATCATAGCTATGGGAAGGCTCCAGAATAGTAAAAACAAAGCAAAATTGGATGGCTTCTGTCTTTGAAGCTACGCACTGCGATTGCGGAGCACAGTGTGAAGGCTCTCGTTTCGACAACTGTTTCAGAATTTAGAGATTTTGGAGTAAAAAATTAAATGGCAGGCTGTTCATACTATTTTTTCAGTTTTTCTGGAGCAGGTTTTGGTGATTTGTTATTTTTTAGGTCTGATTGGCTTGTGCTAATCTTGGAAAGTCAGGCCAAATTAACCAATTCAATTTCTGACATTTACGCAGAAGGTCGCGAAAAGCATCGAAGATAGCAGTCAAACAGCGAAATGAGTACAATACCACCCGTAATTTGTATCGGCGGCGGCACCTAACTTACGCGGCGCCGCCGCAGTTAGGCGGCAAGCGCCGCGTCGCGCGACAAAGTTACGCGGAAAAGCGGCACTTGCCGCCACTTTGTCGCGCGACGCCTAACTTTTTTAGAAAAGAGACCTTGTCTTGATTCAAAATTTATGAATCCTATATTCAAGAGTACCATTTAACTCACAAGGGAAGGATGATCGGTTGAAATGGCCATTTGGAATGAGCTGTATACTAGGAAACCTTCCTCGGTAAGGCAAACTCAAAATTAGTTTCGCTAGGTGCCAAGCGGTTTTGTGGGGGGAGTTACAAGGCCATTTTCCTTCGGCGCAGCCGCCGCTCCCAGTGATGAGCGAGGCGCTAGAACAACGCAGCAGTGTGGCGGTGGCGCAGTGGCAGGACTCCTGTTGCTGCTATTTTGTTTTGCAGTTCTGTAAAAAGTCTATCGGGTGACAGTAAACGAAAAATACTGATTTCTAGGCAATTCAAGCAAGCTATTTATTGCAAAAAACTCACTATTTTTACAATAAGCTATAACCTTGTACAATATGTAAATCTGTGGAGGTTATGATGTCACAACAGGAGTCAAATGATATATTAACATGTATGGAATACAACCACAAAACGCTCAAAGCAGAAGAGCTTCTCGCAGCGCGCACATCAGATAAAATATAAACGATGACAATCAGCAGCTTCACAATTGCCTATCAAAGTCGGTGAAAAACAGTACTGAATAGGAAACTCGAATTCGCCGGGGTGGTTATCAATGTGTCCGGCTGCATGCCATGGGTACGAAAGGAAATTTTTGAATCGAGGCGAGCAAAACTGTTTGTAAATGAGCGATAAGATCTTAAGTATGGAATCCCTATGATGCAAGGTAAAGTTCAGATCGAGATCCAATACATGGGATGTGAATCGATTGCAATTTTGCAAATGCACGCGCTGCAAGAAGCTTTTCTGCTTTGAGCATTTTGTGGTTGTATTCCGTACATGTTAATATATCATTTGAATCCCTTGTTGTGACATCATAACCTCCACAGATTTACATATTGTAAAAGATTATAGCTTATTGTAGAAATAGTGACTTTTTTGCAGTAAATAGCTTGTTCTGACTGCCTAGAAACGAGTATTTTTCGTTTACTGTCACCCAATAGACTTTTTACAGAACTGCAAAACAAAACAGCATCAACAGGACGCGAACCCCCGACGATCTGCCTCGTAATCACCTGTCTTGCCACTGCGCCACCGCCACACTGACGCGTTGTTCTAGCGCGTCGCTCATCACTCACGGTGGAATATCGACGAAATATGCGATCTTTACATTTTTGGGCAAAATTCATGAGGACGCGTTTTCGTAGGCTCGTAATTCGGCGATTTCTGTAGAATGGAGTCTGAGGCATGCACCATTCGATGGCACAGTCCGTACTAACTTTGACTTGGACAAGCAAGCAAGCAAGTTTTTTGACAGATACGCGAGAAGTGCGGGCAAAGTTAGGCACTTTCGTGATTCAGTTACAGTCACCTCACCGTATCTCACCAAAAAACCCTGTAATCCTCAAAGACCTTTATTTTCGCAAAGAGCGTGTTCGAAAACCTCTATAAGCGAAGTTTCCTTACAATTTAAGAGCATGAACATTTTAACCAAAATCCATCGGCCAGCTTCAGAGCGTAAAACGAGAAAATAAAATTACTCGAACATCTTGGAAAACTTGCTCATAAGGGTTATCCGACCTGCTGATTACGAAAATCACATCTGCTTAGCAAGAGAGCTTCATATTTTAAGGTTACGTTGAGAAAATTTTAGAACGGCATGATTTTTCCAGAATTCACCAGCCCTTCTATCTCCTTTGAAGGAAGTGTGCGGCTAATTTCTAGCGCCCTATAATCTACTGAAGAAGTACTATCGAAAATTTCTTTCTGAATCTACTGAGGGCAATACGCGCTGCTTCACACCTTTGCGAAGAGACGTTCGCAGAAAGTTTTAAGGATACTGAAATCGAGATATCTAGGACATTATGCATACCGAAAGATTTGCCTTCATGAGCCGAGCACAAAGCATTTTTCGGATTCAGAAAATATCCACTCCAAAGAAAGTTACGGCGAGTAGAATCTGGAGACGAGTGATTTTTCCAGGACCAACGCTTTTTTCTTTTTTTGAAAGAAGTCTGCGGCAGCTTTCTAGCGCACTATAATGTACAAGAAGAGCACTATCGAATGGTACTTATTGGAAGCTTTTATTTTGGATAGGCGCTGCGTTACATACTTGCAAAGCGGACCTCCTCAGAAAAATTTGAGAAAACTGCAAACAAGATATAGATGACATGATGTATGTCGAAAAATTTGCCTTGATGAGCTGAACACAATCCTGCTTTCGGGTTTAGAATATATTCATTCCGAAGGAAGTTATGGCGCTGCATAATTTGCGATATTCCGGAATCGCGAAATTCCCGTTTTGTGGGTGGTACTGTACATTGCACAGCACGCGCGCATTCCGCGATATGTGCTTCTCATGCGATTTCCAACCATTTCCCTTTGTCTTCCTGCATTCTGGGACCCGTCATACTTCGCCGAGAAAAGTCCAGCACACACATCCATGCAGAATGAGCTCTCAAACTATACCTGCCCTATTTCTGCAGTGCTCAACAGAATGTGTATGTAGCCTCTGGAATCAGCACACCGAATGAGCCATTTACACTAAAGTTCCAAGAAAGAAACTTATATCCCACAACTAGGCACATCTGCACATTGGAAGATGCGCCTCGCCTCGCCGAGTTGAATGGTACTGTTGAATATAGAATTCATAAATTTTGAATCAAGATAAGGTTTTTTTTTCTAAAAAAGTTAGGCGTCGCACGACAAAGTTAGGCGGCAAGTGCCGCTTTTCCGCCTAACTTTGTCGCGCGACGCGGCGCTTGCCGCCTAACTGCGGCGGCGCCGCGTGAGTTAGGTGCCGCCGCCAATTTTTTTCACAAATTACGGGTGGTATTGTAATTGTATATGATCATACGAATAGTTCCTTGCTTAGGAATTGAATTTTGGGGTGTATGGTTATTTTGCAGGTTCCTTTCTACTCTTGATTCAATCAAAAATACCAGAGAATAATGATGAGCAATTACTCTTTGACTTTTTCCTTGTTCTCCGTATCCTTGAAATGGTCCTTTTATGGTTGCACATATTGTGGCCAAACCCAATCCATTAATTTAGTCCGTCCAACTATATCTACCTACCAGCGCTTCAAAGATCCAGTGGCTTCAGATAGGACAGACTTTTTTCGATGTAATGGTTTTATTGCTTTTCTCGTGGCTAATTAGGAATTCTACAAGTGAGTGTAAAAGACCATAACGATTCGTCCAAATCAAGCTTCGTAAAACAAGACAGGTACCATACAATACAAAAAATGCTTCTCTTCGTGCTGTTTCTATTATAATTTGCCATCCCAATTCCTGAGTACATTTTTACCCGAGTTTATTGGTATTCAAAACAATGCGCTCTTCTTGTTGGATAAAACTAATCTTAGCATAACATAGAGTTGAGCCTGAGAATTTCTTGAAAACTGGAGATTAAATAATTTAAACCATATCCATCGATTAACTCAATTTTCGCAAGTGAGAGTACGTTTTTGATTGTATTCAGGAGAATTATTCCAAAAAACGTATACTAGCGAAAACTGAGGTTGAGCGATGAATGTGATTTGACACTGCTGCTGCTAACAAACAGTTTTTGAAGACATCTGTCTGTCTATCTATATGTGTTTTGAATAGAAATTTCAATTCTGAACCGAACCGGAAGAAACTTTGCACACATACATTCCGGGGGGAGAGCCTGATGAGCTAGAGGACTAGCACACAAGGGGTAACTGTGAATGCTGATGAAAAGATAGTGGAAAAGAGAACTGGCGTAGACGATTTTGGCGAGGGATTTTTTTTTGTAAAAGAGTTGTACAGAAAGAATTAGTGACAACTATCATGATGTATCGATAGGCCGAGCGGAGCCGGATCAGCTTGTAAACTATTCTGAAAGCAAAAAAAACTACGGTTTGGAATTTTGGCAATAAAAAACAGAGCCTGAATTACAGTAATTGAATATCAAGGTAAAATGACTGATGATGTGCCTTGTGATATAGGACATTCGAAAAACTGTCACGATGGCGCTACCTCGTGCGACGTGTACGCACTCCTGGCAACCGCATTTTCTTACTTACAAGGGAAGCGTGTTTAATCGAAGTGGCTTTTTCATAAGTGACCCATACTGCCTTGGAGAAAACTGCACAGTGATTCCAGATCTGATTTGCCAAGCGCCTGTGGACGCCGAGTCATGGGCGTTTTTTGCGTCAAAAATTGAACGTAGAACTGGAGCAAAATCGCCCAAATTTGCTCAAATGCTCCGGAGTCGAGCATCAGAGCCGTTCTTGCAATGGATACATTCTGTTTAATATGTTGGTACTTGACACTGCTTTATCTCAGCGCTGGAAAGAAGTTAACAGATTTTACCTAAACCCCGCATTCATTTTTCGTTTCAAAAACGGTCATAACTTGGCGTCCTCAGGCGCTTGGCAGATAATGAACGCGGATTTGGAGTCACCAAGCAATTGCAATGTCAAGATGGTACGAGTCTCATTTAAAAACGCCACTTCGACCAAACACGCTTCCCTTGTTAGTTTTCATTTCTAATTTGTGCTTCTTCTGCTTACAAATGATAGGATTCAGACATTTAAATTGACTAAGCTTAGCATTACGGTGATATCTTTCTGTATGAGTGTGTTATATGCTCTTGTGGGGGCAATGAACGCAGTCGATTCCGACATCACAATTTTATGAATGATCTATAGGTAAGTTGAAGCGTCCTTCAACTAAAAGTTCACGAAATAATCTTGAGAAAGAGGGTTAGCAACGTTAAGACTGTCATTAGATGCTCGCGTTCTCCGAATGTAGAGAATTCTTGCAAAGGTGCTGACGTAACCTTTGATTTAACTGGCTTGGCTGCTGAAAAGCCGGGTTCCGTGACCAAATCAAGGCTGGTTAATGATTAGAGAGCACGCGTGGGAGGTACGCAGACTGCGTCGAGAGTGCGACAACCTTAATTAGGATACCAAGCTCCACCTTCCAGCCACCAAGCCAGTTTCAAAGGTTACGTACAACTGTTGTTCTTATCCCTACGAAACCTCTAACAAGGGAGTGGCCTATCCAACAAGCTGCATATTGAGATGCAGCATACAACGCTGACTTCGTGTCAAAATTCCATATCTGCTTAGCGCCTATGTGGGCGGAATTATGAGCCGTTTAGGGTCCTTATTTTGCTAAGGAGTCGCGCATGCCCAACGCAAATGGGCAGTACTGAGCCATGCCCGGTTCAGTGCCCGGGCCAAAACATGCAGCTGGGTTAGTTTATATACTTTACACCCTCAAAGCCTAAAGATAAGCTAGAAGTGTAACAACGTGCTCAATTTCGCGATTTCTATGTACGTTTTTTGCAACAAAACGCTGCATTGAATGCTGCATCGAATGGTAGGCAGCTTGCTTGGATCGGCCATTTCGACTTCTTCTGACCATTCCCATATAAGGTTAAGCATTAGACATGACTATCAAGTGGCCAACAGTAATTTTCTACGAGAATCTATCTTCTCAAAGTGCGTATCACCTTGAGAAGGTAGATTACATATGAGGAGAAAAATAAGACGTCTTAGAGCTAACATCGAAAAATTTGACTAAGCTAGTCATGCGAGACCGAAGCGATTATTATGCTAGTTTTTTAGAAAATTGCCAAAAATCGATCGTTGCTATTCGCTCGATGGATGCTTATCGCTTCACAAACAAATTCAGAAGTTGATTTTTTTAAACTGTCAGAGGGTATTGCGGATGCCGAATCCATTATTCTATATGCAATACCGCTAATAATTTTTGAAAAAAAATCAAAGTATTCCGCTGAAGTTCGCCGAATTTCGTGTTGCATCGCCATCTCTTGCTTAGCGTGGACGAATTCTGAAACCAAAAATGTCATTCAACTCAGCTTGACGAGCTGCATCTTCAGATACAAAAAAAGTGTCCGCTTGCGTTCAAATTTCAAGGATATTTCCAAGTTTTAGGTTAGGTTACGGTAAGTCGATCGTTGTGCAATGATTGAACACTCTGAGTAACCTACTTTGAACAACTGTAATCCGTGTTTGACCAGATATTGTGCGCCCATAAGCACTTCTATACATCAAAAGATGCATCTTGTGGAGCTGAGTTGAAGGGTGCTTTTGGATCCAGAATTCGTTCACACGGAAGCAGATATGGCGATGCAACGCGAAGTTCGGCGAACTTCGGCGGAGTGCGGTGATCTCACAAATTACAAGCGGCGTTGTATGTATGGACAAATTCCTTGAAACTGACCTTGAAATGTAGAGAAAATGCAAAGAAAAGTAGGGGCAATCGTGTTTCGAAGCACAGAGTGTAAGCGACGATTAAACGTCGTTTTCACCCTTTCCACGCTTGAAAGCGTTTCCTCAGTGCTTTTATATGTCAGAATCTCCAATAACTTTTACGGCTTTAATAGGTTCCAATGAGTGAGTGGCTTTATATTGAGTTCTGAAAAGTGCAAATCAGATTGAGAACGAGAAATATATTTAGCACGTTCGCTTACTTACTGCAACAAAGTACCGATCTTATTAGGTTGATGCCTAATTCCTGCACCAAAATAGGTACAGAACGCAATACTCCGGCAAAATCCTCTATCCCAAATAGGATTCGATATATCATTAGATAGACCAAACCTAGCTCTACAAGATGGTGCTTTAAATTTTACAGCAGCTTTAATTCAAGCGATATAACCAAACCAAATACCAAAACCAAGCGCCTCAAAAAACCAAGAAAAAATTGGAAGTCCATTTGAAAAAATCCTTCAAAATTTCTAACTTGCTCATGCATTGTCATTTCGTATAAGACATTTCTCCAAACAGTTGTTGCTTGTCTCTCAGCTAGGAATTGAGAGAACCAAGTTTTTCATGTTTTTTCCACAACAATGCTGAGATGTTTTAGCACTGACAGTTGTGTACTACAGTGCATTAGAGGCCTGAGTGTGAATTTTCTGCTCTTTACAGCAGCTGCTTTACGAGAAATATCGAATTTTAAGAATTAGACAAGTAGGATAGGGGAGCTATATTCGATATTCTCGTGAACTAGTTCTTCTAGAAGGCTGAAAGTGTAAAGTTTTGCTGCTAATGGCATATGATACAAGTGTTAGTGCTAGAACCTCTCAGCACTAATTTGGCAAAAACATGAAAAACCTCGTTTTCTCAATTTCTATTATAGCTGAGAGAAAAATACAGCAATCGCATAATGAGATGTCTTATACGAAATGAAAGAGCAAGTTAGAAATTTCAAAGGATTTTTCTGAATGAACTTTTTTCTTGGTTTTCAATCAATTTTTTCTTGGTTTTTGAGCGCTTGGATCTTTTTCTTTTGTTTTTGGCTTCATTCTTCGCTTAAAGGCAGTGTCCCGGCAGATTCAGGTCCTGGGGGATGTACGTGTGGTGGGGTTCCTGGTCACCCCATCGCCCTCCAGGCGCACTCCGGCTGGGTGATGTTCCCCCTGGGCCGAGAAAATGGCCCTTGAACCGGCGCGCGCAACCCCAACTGGCGCGCGCTTGGACGGCCTTCTCCGCCTGTTCGGCGCGGGACCCCACGAGCGCTCTTCCCCATGATGCATGCTATCCAAAGCAAGAATTACAGGCGACAGGATCTTCGTCTGAGGACCTCCCCCAACTTTCCATCAAAAATCTCGTCCAAGCTGCTTTTCTGGAAAACGCCCCAAAATCGGCCTTTTCAGCCCGTTCAAAGCTCAAATTCGGATTCTACGTGGCGAAAAGGCCTAAAACATGCAAAAAGGTGGAGGTGCAAAATCTGCCGGGACACTGCCTTGAAACCAAAGTTGCTACAAAACTTTAAGCACTGTCTTGTAAGGCTAGATTTGCTCTATCTGATGATAATCTAATCCTGTTTGGGATATAGGATTATTCCGGATTATTGCGGAATAATCCTACATCCCAACCTACTACTTTGGTGCAGGAATTATGCATCAACCAAATAATAGGTCATTCGGAGAGTTTTTTCGTTTTTTGCGCCTCTGATGTTGGTACCATATTTTAAGAGGGTGCCAAAGGGCTGATAGGGGTTGCTATATATGGATCTGTAGAGGAAGCCTTCTAATTTCTGAGTATCCCACTAAAGCTGCAAAAAACGCTTTGTAGGGAAGTTTACGCTGCTCTAAATTCGACATACGAAAACGCGATTTTCGAGTAATTGTACTCTCTAAGCTTGAACATGAGTGTAAGACCGTTGAGGAAAATGTCATCAATGTGCGCAATGCATTTGCCACAATCACATCTTTCTTGAGGTAGGTTTAATTTTACTTCAAAAGTTCAGATCTTGAGAAGTGAAAGCTAATATTAGGTTGTCCGGAAAATAATGCCGCATGGCATCCCACTGCGGCAGAATGGCCATAAAAAATAGCGAATGGGGTATCAATTGATAGAGCAAAGCAACCTCTGCAAGATACTTTACAAACCTACGCGGAAATCGTGCTCCACCTGAAGTTTGAATCCAAAATATAAAAAATTCCAGATACCCGAAAAATCGTATCTCCGTTCATAGACGTCTTATGGATCTCCAATTTGCACAGGCATGTACTCTCTACACTAGACATTCACCTGCATAGTTTGTAGTATTTTTCCTTGGCTACAGTACGAGAAATAAGAATAGGTCAACAGTGCGAATATGACGGGGTTTTTCGGGTTTTTTGCAAACAATTTGATTTTTTTGGAAAACTAGCGCTTGTCTAAAGCTGAAAATTCATGGAAATTCATGGTTATACTCCTAAAGGTTCATGCTACAGAATCACCCATGTGAGAGAAGCTCAGGATTGTTCTGGCAAAAATGTGCGAAATTTCGTTTTCTCAATTTTCAGCCATGGAAAAACCGCAAAAATGTGCATACGTGTGTCTCGTATGGTGAGTCCACGCGTGAGCAAGTTAGGGGTTCCTAGGACTTTTCTGAACAGAAATACGATTTCCTTTCGTTTTTTTAGATCTTTAGTGCCTTGTAAAATTTGGCTCCAAACTTCACGCAAACAAACTTGGCGCAAAGGCCCGAGCTTCATTTTGTAGAGCTTGTTTTGATCTATCGGTTGGTTCCCTACTTACTTACTTTCATGCTTACCCTGCCACGATATTGCATGTTAAAATAAAAAGCGACATTATTTTCCGGACAACCTGATATTTTGCAGTGTCCTGGAAGGTGTTCCTGCCATATAAATGAGCATCTCAAGGGGTCCTTTAAAGCAATCGCAAATATGGCTGCATAAAATTATCAGCAGGCCTTGAAGTATCATGTCCATTAGGAGCCACCTTCGCTAAAGCTGCAATACCGAAAAATTTCAATGACATGTACCCCACAAATTGTAGCACTCGCAGATTGAGGGCGCGTTGACTCTGCTTTCGTTGCTCATAATTTGATGGAGAATCCCTTTTTGGCCTGGGTTATTAAATACAGCAAGAAATTGGCTGAGTGCGGCTACAAAAAGCGACAATGTGGTAAATCATTTGGAATAAGCATTTGAAAGCATGGCCAGAACAACCGGTCATCCAAAAGGTTGGTGTGCTCAAACAAATGTAATCCTACTGGTCTTGTAGGCTATAATCTTACTAAGATGCTCTTGTACAGTAAGTGCAGAGTAGTGTGATATCGTTTTGAAGACCGTTTGTCAAAATTTCAAAACTGAGCAGACTTGCACATATAAGCATGAGAGATGCCATCCATGCCAATGACTCCACCAAACCACGTGTAAGAAGAGTGGCTCTCACAAAAGAAGTTGACTGCGCACCAAGGTTCCTGTTTTATTTTCAAACTCTTCAGACCTTCCTTTACCAACCTTTAGACCTTTCCTTTTCTTATTCCTCGGTGCCTATCAAAAAATAATAAAACCTAATAAACATTAGCTAGTCAAAAACGCCTTTTAAGGCTTTATTGATTCCTCTGTGATTACTTCGCAAGAAAAAAGTACAAAAGAAACAAGAGTGGTAACAGAAATTTGCTGAACACTACACAGTTTATTTGATGGAAAAATCTAGAATCTAGAAAAAATTGTGTTCGTTTGAATTTTAAGGTGCGAAAACGAAAAAACTTCCCGAATGAGCTAATAGAAAGGTGCAGGACGATGAAGGTGAAGATTTCGGGGTTTCGATACCCTATAGTGGAATGGTGAAAGCATTCTACTTCGTACTCGAAATGCTGGTCATTCCCACAATTTTGTTACCCACATAGACCAATCCAGGGTAAAAATTGTCTTTCCTCCTCCTCGGCCCATCCCTCGGTTCGCTAACGATATAGAGTGTGTCAAAAGTATGCATGCACTGTTTATTCACCAATCTCTTTCACCAATCTCTCTTGCTTCAATATCTTTTGATCTTAGCTATGTACATTGTGACGCTGGCTTCAACTTGAATTCACTGTACGGATGAAGCCAGAGACTTCACTACGTAACTACGGTAGATTCGGTATACAGCCAGTTAGAACAAAGCTTCCGAAAAATTTGGAAAGTTGTGTGGCATTTTCTTGCTTTCTTTCTTGACGCATGCTGAACGCTACGCAAATTTTGACAAGCCTTTAAAGCAGGATGAGCGTATTCAAACTGTATTATTAGGTTGTGTAATAAGTTCTGTCCCATTTATTCTTTCGATTTTTTCTCAATATTTTGCGCGATGTTCTGTAAGTTGTTTTTATGCATTTGAAAGCTCTAAGCCTTCTCTACTAAAACTTTCATTTCGGTTTCCTTCATCAGATGACATGAAAAAGTTTTACAGCGTCAAATTTGGAAAATCAAACAGGGAAAAAGTCCATTTTCGACAACTACGTTACGTCGCCTTCTTAATCATTCAGAATGCCTACGAATAAGCTCGAAGAATTTGCTGCACGTAAGCAAGGGTGCTCTAGCTTCTACTGTGCTTCAGGAGTGCTGAAACTTTTCAAAAATCGTTTCTGTAGACTTCTTTCTAACGCCTTTTCAACGTTGGTGTTGAGCATCATCTGAAGGCATCCTAAGGGAGACGATAGGCGGATCATCCAGAAAAGACAGAATGGATGGTTTGTGGCTTCAAAATTATCGAATTCGTAGGTTATATACTCAAAATGCGAATTTTGGGAGCTACACAGCTTGGGTACGCGAGACGGCGAACAGCCGTGACGAAGTCTTGTCTTGCTTACTTGTAAAAAAAATGTCATCAAATAGCCCGTGGAAGGAAGGAACATGAGCAAACAGTGATAGAATAAGTGTAAAAATCTAATAGATTGTTTTGGCTGTTGTCAAGCTCGTCTCATATGTTTCACCAATAAAAATCGAGGAAAATTTGGAGGAAAAAAGATGTCGAAAATTGATTTTTTGGCTTTTTGGATTTTTTGTTTAAATGATAAAAATCTTTTTTGATTTCCTGCTATGTTGGAGAATATGCGTATGAGCCTGTAGAGCAGACTTAGAGTTTTCAAAATGATATACACTTCATCTCAAATATAGTCAATATTGGCAAGAAAAAACTAAAACAAAAAATGGGCCAGAACTTATTACACAACCTAATATTTGGAAGCACTGAGAAAATGATCACGGCATAGATAGCTCATACCCTCTATACATATACCATATACTCTGACTAGCGACCCTACGGGTCTCTGAGGTGGGCCGGGGTAGATACAATAACATTTGTTAAGTTGGAACTGCATCTAGCTCTGATGTGTTTTCATCACTTTTGAGAAAAACTTAAAATGCTAGCATATGCAAGTAGACAAAATTCTACTATTCCAATCTTTCTTTCAAAATACCGCAAAAAATGCATTAACTTGAAATAGCTTTTTTCGTTGCCTAATTACATTTAGCAAAATCAGGACAAAGGTACAATACTGCTTACATTTGAGAAAAAACGCGAATCGAAGTAGGCATACCCGTCCGTCGCCTAATTCAGGCGACGGTCGCGTAAGTTACGTGACGTTCGCCTAATTCGACATGTGACTCGTGACCATATCTCGTTTCAGAGCGGACGAATTCTGAATTCAAAGCCAGCATTTGAATCAGCTCGGCGCGGAGCACCGACTGGATTATTGGAAGTGGGGGGACGAGAGGTGCACGGTAGAAAGTCACTTGACACTGATACACCTGAAGCTCTGCATAGAGAGCTTACTCGATGTGCATTAATATGATATTTATACGTTGCAGTGGTATATAGTGTAAAGTTAGCAAGTGTCAATTTGAAAGTCAACTTGAACATATATATCTTCGAAAATTTGCACAGTGAGGCGCTCAAATGCGCTGATAGTAATAAGCAGAATCATTCGGCAGCCTGCCAGTTTTAACGAACCTTTTCAAATTTTTGCGTGGGTTGGGTTTCACAGTGCGCTGATTACATGCATTAGCTGTCGGTAGATCTGGGAAATTCCAAACAGATCTCACAAAATAAATTTCTTAATACAATACCGCATAGAAAGTGCAAAATTTCCGTGAATGTCGCAGTTGTCATTAATTCCACATAATCAAGGGAATTGGGCAAACTAAACAACGCCACACTTCCTTCGAAATTGATATATTCTGAATCCAGAAACAGCACTTTGTTCGCCTCATTAAGGCAAATTCTTAATACAGCACGTCCTTAATAGTCCGATTCAGTATTCTTAAATCTTTCTGCGGACGTCTCCTCGCAAAGCTGTGAAGCAGTTCGCAGTGGTCCTAGTAGCTGTCAGCAAGGACCGTTCGTAAAATCTGCAACAAATACCGAGTTACTAGCCCTACGAAAACCGTCCTCATGAATTTTGCCCATGTAAGAATCGCACAATTCGCCGAAATTCCACCGTGAGTGGTTCATTCAAATTGCGAATATTATGTTCACTTTGCCCAAGAAATCCCACTGTAATGAATGTGGTAGTTCCTTGTGTTTCACCTGCTCAAATGAACAACAAAGCAAATGCGTTACTAGAGCTCAGATTTATCTAATAGTATCGGACCGAAAAGGGGGAGAGGCCCCCCCCTCCCCCCGAGACTGGGTAGAAAATTTTTTAAAGTAAACTTTTGTGGATTATAAAAATGGCGCAAGTGACTTTCCAAATTATAGGGATTGAGAACCCACAAAAATTTTGAGGAGCACCCCAAGAATTTTTCGAAGTGCGTCGCTAAGTCACGCACCTTCATTGAAAAAATTTTTTTTGCCCCACCCCTCCCCCGGACGGAAATCCTGGGACCGTTACTGCTATCTAACTTCCAAAGACAAAGTTCATAAGGACGTGTTTTTGTAGGATCGTAACTCGGCAATTGTTTCAGATTTTAGCCTGAGACATGCCCATTCGATAGCACGTTCCTAGTAACTTTGACTTACAGAAGCAAGCAGGCAAGTTTTCTGACAGATACGCGAGAAGTGCAGAGAAGTTACGAACATTCGTGACCTTAGTTACAGTTCCCTCACCATATCTCTGCAGAAAGACCTGTACTCGACAGAGACCCCGATTTTCATAAACAGCATGTTCGAGAGCCTCTATAGCCTCTCGGAGTTTCCTTTAGAATCCACATCATCAAATTTCGACCAAAACCAGCTGGCGTGAAACGAGAAAAAATCCAACAACCCGAAGTTTCTGAAAACCTGCTCATAGAATCCTGATCTGCTGATTACGCACCTCACATCTGCTTAGCAAGATAGCTTCGGATTTTAGTGCTATGGCAAGTAGAATTTGGGACGACAAGATTTCTCCGCACAAAAATTCATGACTTCTAGATTTTTCAACCGATTTGCCTGTTTTCATTTTCATCCCAAAAAGCAAATCACTCCCTTCATAGCTCTATTTTATTGGCATTCTACTGAGCATAAACTGCATGAATGTAAGCGGTAGAAAAAATTAAAACTCTAAATTTTCTGTGTAGTTCGTGGAAACTCTGAAACTCGCAGTAAAAAGGAGCAATCGGTATTATACGCTCCACTACCAGCTCTTTCCAACTTTGCAAAGTTCGTGCTGAATGAGGGTCTCTGTGAAAAGTTATGACTTTCGAGCAAGCAATTCAAAAGGACGAATTTAATTTGTTTTGCTATTTTGAAAATCATAACTTTTCATAGCGACACTCAATCAGCACAAACTTTGCACAATTAGAAAGTGCTGGTAATAAAACCTATACGGATTGCTTCGATTTTTACTGCACAGATTTTCTATGAACCTACACAGAAAATTCAAAATTTGCGTAATTTTCATTCACCGCTCATATCCACGCAGTTTATGCCAGAATGCCAGTCATATACGTATCGCTATGAAAAGAATGATTTGCTCTTCCAGATGAAATTAAAAACACGCTAATCGGTTGAAATACAAGAAGCTACGAGTTTTTTGGAAATGGTGTGAACGAACTTTCGAGCCAGCCTAATGCTCTACAAGGCTGAGATCTCTTCTGAGGGAAAATCCTACTTTCCCACCCAGTTTCTGTAAAACTTTGACAAAAACCTCAGTATAACGAGATTTCAATAGCAGGAAATGGCTATTCTCTTCTAAGGAAGGCGTTTTGAGTCATGATACTGAGGATGATCTTGGATCGTGACATCTATGGATGAAGGCAATAATACACAACGCAAAAAAAGGTAGCACTGATAATTCACGGCGGAAGGAGCGTGCGTGACAAAGATTTCGAAACACATTTCATTAGGAGAACACGCGAGAACGCCGCGACCAGCGCACTTTCGAAATCACTCTTTCGTTACCCGCACAAGCTGCGTCTCTCCCTTGCATCATTATCTCGATTTCTCGCGCATAAACCTCTCCGAGACGCAGTGATGTACGCAAACTTAACCTGTCGACGTCTTTCCCTTCGCAATGCTAAGGGAGAGAGTTTGGGGTGGGACAAAGCGAAATTCTTTGTCTGCGTAGATGTTTCCATTATATGTGTAGAAAATAACCTCACTCTGAGAGACATGGAAAGAACAACCTTTACTAAAAGACAGAAGGCGTTTAGAGAAGCCTCGGATGTTAAGCTTGCAACAATAACAGAATGGTCGTCAAAGGCCTAAGGCATACCTCTCGCAATTTTGCGAAATCGCCACATCCTCGCGACTTGGCGATTTGCCAGATGCCTAGAGATTAAGCATGCGAGGCTCTCAAATGCATGGGCACTATACTTTGGAATATTCGAGAATTTTTTCGAATAATCGAATAACCGAATATATTTGAAAATCAAAAATATCGAATAATCGAATTTCGAATGTTTTCAAAAACAAAAAATGTCGAATACTTTCGAAAAACAAAAATGTCGGATAATCGATTATCGAATATTTTCGATATAAGTAAATTGTCGAATATTCGAGTATCGAATATATTCGAAATCAAAAAATCCGAATAGTCGAATATATTTGGGAAAGAAATCCGAATAAACGAATATTCTGCATCGATTATGTCAAATTTTCAACCAAATTTTGATCGGATTCGCACAGTGAAGGACTCCATGCAGTGGACAACTTGGACAACACACGATGTCTGCTGATATAGCAGTCAAAATGGTGACGCTGCCATGTAGTTATTCGATTACATGAGATTGTCGAATAATCGAATAACTTCTGAAAATAAATACTCGAATGTTCGAATATTTTCGAATATCAAAATTTTCGAATAGCCGAATAATCGAATAAATTCGAAATTGACAAATTTCGAGTAAGCGAATATCGGATATATTCGAAATTTTGAAATTTTCGAATAATCGAATTTCGAGTAAAATTTATTCGAGTACTCTATTCGAATACTCGAATATTTATTCGATTCGGTCTAAAGTATAATGGGTACCTAATTTCACGCGTATAAGGCGCACTTTTTCGATTTTTCGAGCGAGCCGCTCAGACGCTTCACTGTGTTCCGGAAAAAAATCCTTATACCGCACAATTCTCTCAATATAGGCACGTTTTAGGGTCCTTTGGTTGGAAAGCCCTCTAGTGGTTTTAAAGCCCTTTAGCGTGTCTGGGCTCCGATTTTGAAAAAAAAATCCCCCCCCCCCCGTCGTATACGCGTGAAATTAGGGTGGTACAATCCGTAAATTGTAACAAACGCAGCAAGTCTGGCACAAGCAAAGTGCGTTTACGACCAGCTATGGAGAGTCGTTGCAGTGCTAAATCGCGTGAGGTATGCCTTAGGCTAAAGGGAGGAGTGGCGATACTCAAAGATGCCCCACGATACCGAAAAATTGTACTTTCATTAAATCTTTTTTGCTTGAAAAAGGTGAAAATTCCCCTAAAGAAGATAATTTTTTTGGACAACATCTTCTTGAGCTATGACTAAGTAAAAGTTAGCGAAGGCTGTTAGAGTTCAGTGAAACAAAAACTGCTCAGAACAACGGTATTCACCGCATCGAGATTCCAAATTTCGCATCTCACGGTACAGCAAGGCGCGGATTCAAAACCAAGAACTATGGCAATTTTTTCAAAGACTTCACGAATAGGAAAGAAAAACTCGTGTCAGAAAGAGGAGGGAAAGTGCGTTGAACAGTACCCGAGCTGCTTGTTGATTTTTTGCGCGGTTTGGCTCAACCAAAAACGGAATTTGTTCACAAAAATGAAAAAATGGTCCTGATATTTTTAAAAAGCTAGCTGGATATAAAAAATTTAAGGTTTGCACTTTGTTTGCTCTATCCAGCTGTCATCAAAACTCTCTCAAATGTTCAGGACCAAAGAATGTGAAAAATTGCTAAACTTGGGCATGTAAGAACTCAGCATTTCTGCAATTACTTTTCAACCACAATAGTAAACGGTAGCAATGCACAACTGCTGCAAAGAGGCAGAAAAGCAGCAGCAAATAGTTCTTAAAGTGCTTGCTCATCTTTGTCCCATGCATTTTCATACTTAATTAAAACGGAAAGGACTTTCGGAACGACCTAACACATTTTAGGTTCACGCGAAAGTTCTTGCGTAATTAGAACGAAAATCGATAACCTTTCAAAGACTGGACCTAAATTCACAATTCGATACTCTAGAAATGGCACAAGGTTTGCACTTTCTAATGAAAGCAAGCATCTCATTCTATATTTCCACCGAGAACAAAGCGTTCAAAACGAGAGTGTTCAAAAATGGCGTTTCAGCGATTTTAAGTTCGGTGCTGGAAATTAGCTGAGGGCCGCTAGCTGGCTCACAAAAGTGTGAAAAATTTCTTATACAACGAAAGTCCATACGTTGCTTGGGCAGGCTTCAATCGCATGGTAACGTATAAACAAGAAAATTTTGAAAATTGTCATTTTATGCAAAAGAATATCCTCGTTATGCACTTTTCAACAAGAACGCTGTATTTCGCTAAGCGTCTCAGTGTTCTATGTAAACATCAGGTTTGACTCCCGGTTCAAAACAGTGTTTCTATGAAAAAATTGTAGCAAGAGAGTTTTTCTGTAGAATGACACTTTCTTCAAACTTTTTGTCTTTGCATTTCCAAACAAGATTGAGGGATTAAAGCCTGCCCTGTTAACATATGGACTTCTGCTTGTGGGCTAGCTAGCGGCCCTCGGCAATTTTCTAGAACTAAACTAAAAATCGCAATTTGAAACACTATTTGATAGCTTCTTTAGGTGGTCAACCCATAGGATTCCAAGCTCAAACATCTGTTATAGTTAGAAGCATTCGAAGTGAATCACTCAAGATTGGCATTTTTCAAGCAGGGTCACGAGAAATAGTGAAAGATTTTTGGCTTGAAAGAGAAAATTTTGCACATTACAGCGGCACAAATAGTACGAAACAGTATGGAAGTTAGAAGCAAATGAAAAATTGCTCCAATCAATATTTGAGCATTCTCAAAAAAAGTCTAAAAAATGGTACAGCGGTGACCGAAATTGTCATAAGCATGGATTTTTGAACCTTCTATTTAGGCCTGAGCAAAATTCGTCTTGATCGAGAGCAGATTTTATTTTCGTGGAACTTTCGAATTTTCGTGGCTGCATTTTCGTTTCGAGGTATACTGGCTGGACTAAACAAGCGGGAACTCAAAATTGTGCCCCAAAGAAACAGAAGCGTCATTTGCAACCAAAACTCAGTGATTGGCACCATGTTAGGGATGCACTTGCGTGTGAAAGAGCTCAAATTCTCATACTGTCCCAAAAAATGTGAACACTGTTTAATCATAAATAATTCTTTTGTCATAAAGACTTTCGAGAAGCTTGAGGCACCTTTCTGTAGAGCGAGGTTCAGCTTAGTCTTACAATATGGAGCAAAGCATCAAGCTTTTCATTAATGTAGGATTACGATAGAAACTTTAGAAAGGAAAGCCATTGTCTCAGAAGGAAAACCACACAAGCCAAAAACCCTTGTACTATATGAATCGAAGTCGCTGATCCTAAATATTACGTTTGCACTCCATTGTAATGCTTTTTTACAAGTCATTTCATGTTTAGGGCAAAAGTTTTTTCAATGCTCATCAGAAGTTTGTTGTCGTTATGCTTACGTCTGTTTGTCCGCTCCATACTGTAAGTTCTAAGTTGAACCTTGCTCTACAGAATGGTGCCTCAATCTCTAAAAACTTCATGAAGTTATTAACGATCAAACATGTTCACATTTTTTGGGACACCTTATATATGAAGCTAAATGTCTGTCTCTGTAGTATGTTCCGAACAGGAAATTCCATTTGCGAACAGGTCCGGACCAAACTTTGCACACATACACTTTGGGGCAGGTTCGTAGGGTTTACGTTATCGATCGATATCGATATTATACATTTTTATCGATTTTCTGCATAGTTTGACCTGCGGGGTTGAAAGTTGGCACGGAGGGGGGATGATCAAACATGCTGATTACGAGTACAATAGGGTAAGAGGGCATGCTGATCACCGAACTTAAGAAGAGTGGAACAGGGGCAGGGAAAAAATTGGATCATAGTGCATTGACAGAAGTGCATTGACAGAGCCGGCGGCCGGGTACGCCAGCTAGTCACAAACTAAAATCTATGAAAATTATGTGAATGACAAGACCAACTTTTCCTGGAATAGCTTGTGTGTGTGTGTGTGTATGTGTGTGTGTGTGTGTATGTGTGTGTGTGTGTGTGTGTGTATGTGTGTGTGTGTGTGTGTGTATGTGTGTGTGTGTGTGTGTGTGTGTGTGTGTGTGTGTGTGTGTGTGTGTGTGTGTGTGTGTGTGTGTGTGTGTGTGTGTGTGTGTGTGTGTGTGTGTGTGTGTGTGTGTGTGTGTGTGTGTGTGTGTGTGTGTGTGTGTGTGTGTGTGTGTGTGTGTGTGTGTGTGTGTGTGTGTGTGTGTGTTGTGTGTGTGTGTGTGTGTGTGTGTGTGTGTTTTTGTGTGTTTAATGATCTTGAAAACTATTCAGCTGGGACGCTGAGACTTGATAGAGGAGGCATGGCTCAGTGAAGATGTTGATAACATGCTCAATAAACAACTTCGGAGTCAGGCCAAGATATGGTAGGAAAGGTATGGTAAGCTACAATAAGATTATGGAAGCATATGAGTTTTACACTAGCGCAACAATTAAAATCCTCTTTTTCACTCATGAGAAGATGCGAGATCTGATATAAGCTACTTCCTACGAAATTTTCGGACTTGTGTGTATTCTGCTAAATACAAAAAAGCTGGGCTAAAAAAAAGCTAAGTACTAAAAACTTGATGCTATAATTGCTAGGGTCTTAGGAATAATATTCAAGCACTTCAAACTGTATTTGATACAGAACTTCTTGCCCTTTCCAACTGCGATTCTCAGTGTGATTCATAAATAGAGTGCTAGAGATAGAGATAATAGAGTTTATCGCTGGATATCACAACCCATCGCTTTCACCATGTTCTGACTTTCACTGATTTTCAAATTCTAATCTGACACTTTTGGGGTAGTTTTGATATCCAGCAAGGCAAACTTTTGCGAACCAAAGAATTTTTTCTTCTAGATATTTCAAGATATATTCTTTGAAGTGACAAAATTTCATATCCTGCCTATCCTAACCTTGTAGAATATGAAATAGCAAGCAGTTCAGATACCATTCAATGCAACTTTTTCTTCTCTTTATAAAAATTTTCTTTTTGTGACGAGATACGCGAAATTCGCAGATACAACAGCAGTATTTCTTAATTTCACGAGTGCGCAGACGATCTCACTAGTTTGATGTCAAAACCACTCATTTACTTTTTAAGGTTGGTAATAGTAATAAGTAAGTATTGAAAATTTCAAATTCGAAGACTTAATAACAGGTTATGCGATTTTTCCCAAACAAGACCTTTGGAAAATTTATTGTAAACCTCTAGAAAAAAAGCTGGGAAAGTAGCAAAATTTGCTACAATTGGCAACAGGTTGGCTCCCGCTGGCTATCAAGGCTCCCCCAAAAATCTTGAATACAAATTTTGAAAAGTAGCGAAAGTTGAAAATGGTGAAAACGAAGAGTTGAAATTCTCAGGATTATCTCAGCATTCGTTCAACGAATCATACTGAAAATATACAGCTAGAACTTACTTACTTAGATACTTAGATGGCCCGTCCTCACGTGACGTGCGGGCCCCAGTACAGAAGTCGCCATTGATCCCTGTCCCTCGCTTCGGACATCCACGATCTTCTTGGTCGTCGTCGGTGGCTGCGTCCACGAGTTCCAGGGGCAAGAATCGTATCCAGCTGATTTCTCAGCTGGTCCATCCGTTCCACGAACACGTCTGCCCATCTCGTTGGTGGTCTTCCTCGAGGACGTTTGGCTTCGCGAGGAATCCACTCAGATGTTCTTAGTGTCCATCTATCGTCCGTTCTTCTCATTATGTGACCGGCCCATCGGTGTTTCGCTTTCGCAACGTATTCCGCTGGGTCACGAAGACGGGACATTCTTCTCATATCCGTGCTGCGAAGTCCGACTAGATGTTGCTTGTGTCGGGTCATCTTCAGAAGACTGCGCTCGAGCGCTCTGTGGGTGGTCCTTAAAGCTTTCGACGTGGCTACGGTGTCGGCCCAAGTCTCAGCTGCGTAGCAGAGCGCTGGGAGAACGGTTGAGTCGAACAGGTGGGCACGAAGCTCCGGGTCCGTCAGTTGGTCGGTGGCTTCCTTCAGAGGCCCGAAGGCGGCCCAGGCTGCTCTTCTTCTCCTGTTAAGTTATTCCCTCAAGTCGTTCTCCATGTTCATCGAACGTCCGAGATACACGTAAGAAGACGTCTCCATGATAGAGGTGCCTTCCAATTCCATTTCTGCATCTTCGCAAAGGGCGTTCTTCATGAACTGAGTCTTCTTCCGATTTATTCGCAGTCCGATCTTCTTCCCTACTTCGTTTAGTTCCTTCAGCATCGCCTCTGCTTCAGTAATACTGCTCGAGAAAAGGACGATGTCATCCGCAAAACGAAGGTTGGATAGGAATCTCCCATCAACTCGTATGCCTCTCTCTTCCCAGTCCAGTGACTTCATCACCCACTGCAAGGCCGCGGTGAACAGCTTCGGCGAAATAGTGTCGCCTTGTCGAACCCCCTTCCCAATTGGAATGGTTAGGGGGCGATGGAATAGCTGCATCGTTGTTGTACAGTCCTTGTAGCAGTCGGCTAGTGTCCTCACGTAAGCTGGTTCCACTCCTTGGTCGACTAGCGCAGACAGGATGGCGTTGGTTTCGACGCTGTCAAAGGCTTTCTCGTAGTCGACGAAGGTTAGGACGAGAGGCAGTCGGTACTCCCGGCAGACTTCTATGACCCTCGAAACCGTCTGGATGTGGTCCATGCAGCTGAATCCTTTGCGAAATCCAGCTTGTTCTTGGGGTTGGGCTTCATCCAGTGTCCTAGATATGCGTGCGAGGATAATCTTCGTGAAGAGCTTGTACAGCACACTCAGCAGGCATATTGGACGGTAATTTCGAAGATCTTCCCGTTCACCCTTCTTAAAAAGAAGGACGGTTCTTGACGTTCTCCACTGGTCGGGAATCCTCTCCTTCTGAAGGTAAGATGTAGGTGCGACGCGAGAATCTCGTGTAGACGTTGTCCTCCGGCTCGCAGAAATTCGACGGAAAGATGGTCTGGTCCTGGAGCCGTGGATGTCTTCATGGTCTGGATCGCCGTGCGCACTTCAGCAGGTAGAATTCGTGGTGGTACTTCTCCAGTGGGAACAACGGGCATCGGCACGGGTGTTGATGAGCGGAAGAGGTTGGTATAGAAGTTCTTCGCGATAGATTCCATTTTGTATCGGGAAGAAGTCGGAGTCCCGTCTTCGTTCAATAGTGCAGCCAGCGGTACGTGATATTCACAGAGGTCCCTTCGGCATTTCTTAAGACTTCGTCTTTCTTCGGCTGCTTCCAGTATCTTGGCTTGCCTGTACTTCCTGAGATCCTCCTGCAAAGCTGTTCTGCAACTGGCGCTGGCTATCAGTCGCTCGAGATGGGTTGCATTCGGATCCTGCCTCAGAAATCTTCTTCTTTCGAGCAATTCCTTGGTGGTCTTCGATATACGTTCCAAGTTCTTCTCAGAAGTCACTGAGGCACATTCTCCGCAGGCTCGCAATCCTTTCAGAAGCCGGTCGTAGTCATACGTTGGGTCCTCCTTGATGGGCCAGTCACATCTTGATATGAGCTCCTCCAGCCTGTTACCGTCGCAAACGACTTCCTTCCTTCTCGCGGCACTGTGACAGACTTTCTTTTCCAGCCTTTGGCTGAGTCGTATCTTCGCTCGAAGGAGGCGGTGATCGGAGCCACTGCAGAAGGATGGAACTACTGAGACATCGAGCAAGCTCCACCTTCGGTTGGCGAGAATGTGGTCGATCTCCGCGTGAGTCGTTCCGTTGGGCGATTCCCATGTCCACCGGCGATGTTCTTTCTTCATGAAGATGGAATTTCCATGGAAAAGTCGTGCGGCGGAGAGAAGCCCAACAAGACGGTTGCCGTTTTCGTTCCGGAGCCCATATCCAAACTTCCCGATCCTATATTCCTTTTCTAGTGGCATCCCGATTTTCGCATTGAAGTCGCCCACAACATACTTGTAGAAGGACTTTTCGTTGCGGACGACCTCCTCCACGTCTTCGTAGAAAGCATCTAGTTCTGAGTCGTCAGCTGCTGATGTTGGAGAGTAGCAGTTGATGATGCTGATGGTCTTCTGACGTGGAGGGCGTAGTCGTAGGATGGCTAGTCGGGGTGATAGGATCTCGTGCGAATCGACAAGATGGACGATAGATGGGTGGACGACAAAGCCAACACCTCCCACGTTTCGTGATGGAACCTTCTCACCACGAATGATGAGTGTTCCATCATTCATCTGTCGCACGTCCTTCTTCCTGGACTTCGTTTCCTGCAGAGCGATGATGTGGTACTTGATGTGCTCTGCAGCGTCGAGAAGAGCGTGGAGGTCGGCGTTTGTGGAGACTGTCCTGGCGTTGTAGGTGCAGAGCATGAGGCAGTCTCCGTGGCGTGTCGTCCGGGCAGACGTGTCGTTTTTGTCCAATCCAAAAGGCGCCCTGAGGACCCTGACATCAGTCTTGCTACCACCCGGCGCCGTAGGCGGGATCCGATGTACAGGGTTTCTTTCTATTCTTCTAACTGGTAGAGTAATGAAATTTTTCCCCTACAAGAGCAGACTTACTAGGCCAACTCTTGATTTCCACGGGGTGATCGCTGACCCCGGGCTTGGAGCGGGGAGAACCGCCTAGCGACCTGAAAACCAGACGGCGGCGGATCTGGCCTGGCCGGCTCTTAGCTAGGCATCCGGCCGAAACCGGAAACGTCGAACTCCTTCACAGCTTGGGAGGCCCTGCCAGAGTATACACTCGGCTGTGCATCGCAGTTCGACACCCAGTGTCACCCCCACGCCACGATGAGGCGGCCGACCATACAGCTAGAAAGGGATGGAAATTCTGCATCAAATACAGGAAATGTTTGTTTTTCCTTGGTGTATAAGATCTACGGGCATTTCGAAAACTGGCAAAACCTTCAAGCCGACTTATACAGGGTGTCCCAAAAAAAGATTTGCCAAGTGTTTGATTATTAATAACTTTCTTGCAATGAAGTCTTTCGAGAAGTTTTAGGAACCTTTTTGTAGAGCTGGCTTCAACTTAGATTCTAGATTCTGTTTGAAAAAGATATGGTACCATTATGTTATGATACAGTAACCACTGCGAAACTTGCAGGCTTTATCAAGCACTTCGTCATTGAAGGGTACAGGCAGAGTGCGTTTTCGACTTCAGGCTATTTTTACATCTCTCAAATTCAATAAATCACATTTAAGTGAGTTATCCGTGAGTGGAATCACTGCAAATTTTACGTATAAAAACGTCCCTGCACAATGTTGTCCACCTGACTGTTTCTATGTTATGGAGCACGCCACACCATTTCAAACACGTCATTCTTTATGTTCCATACTTGGTCAGTTGTCTCCATGTCCAAAAAATCAAGCTTTTTTTGAAGCCCATTTATAAGACAAACTGACCACTGCAGACGCTGTCTAGGGAGCTGTGTAGTGTTAGTGGAATTTCTTAAAAAGACAACAATGTTGTACGGCAGCAAAAGCTCGAGAAGCGTACATATACATATACGTACCAGTGGCGTACCCAGGATTTCCGCTCAGGGGGGGGGGGGCTCGACAGAAATTTTTTTCGAATGAAGGTGCGTGGCGTTAGCCACGCACTCCGAGGAAATTTAGGGGTGCTTTTCAAAATGTTTGCGGGTCCCCAACCCCTAAAATCTGGAAAAGAGGGCGTGGCGTCAGCCACGCCCCGAAGGAAATTTTTTTACAAGACTAAATTGAATTTTTGAAAAATTTTTAAAAATTATTTCAATTATTTACAAGTATAAACAAGTCATTTGCACATTTTTATAACCCTTATAAGTAACTTTCAAAAATATCGCGACCCATTCTCGGGGGGCGGGGGGGGGGGGATAATAATTTATAATAAATTTTAATTTCTTATATATAAAGCTGAATGTCTGTTTGTATGTATGTCTGTATGTACGTTATAGTTAGCACCGAATGTTCGTGTTCGAATAGTTTATTCGAAATATTCGCCTATTCGAAAACTTATTAGGTTGGTCCGAAAGTTCTGTCCCACCATTTTCAAAAAATCGTAACTTCTTCCTAACACAATGTTTTTGCAAGAGTAAAACCACATTGAAAACAGCAATTTGTGCACTTTCTGAAACTACCTTGGCTGCTATTCACTAAGCTTTGAATGCAGAGAAAAAATTGGAGAAAGGAAATCACTTCAATTTCGGAATTTTTAAGCAAGCCCGTTAAAAAATCCAAAAGTGTGCCATAAAATCCAAAACAGACAGCATCCTAGGTTTTTTGATCCCCTCTTTCCAGCTGAGCAAGATTCGCGCTGATTGAGCCCTTTTGAAAGAAGTTATGATTTTCAAGAAAAAATGCCAAAAAAATTAGTTTCTTAAGAAAATTGATTTTTTGACATTTTTTTCAAAAAATCATAACTGTTCGGAGAACAGCTAGATCAGCGCGAACTTTGCTCAGCCTCAGCCAGAAAGAGGGGGTAAAATAGTCTAGGATACTGGCTGTTATGGATTTTATGGCACAGTTCTAGATTTTTTAACGGGCTTGCTTAAAAATTCCGAACTCGAAGTGATTTCCTTTTCCCAATTTTATCTCTGCTTTCAGAGCTTAGTAGAGAGCAGCCAAGGTAGTTTTAGAAAGTGCATGAGTTGCTGTTTTCAATATGGTTTTATCCATGCAAAAACATCGTGTTGGAAAGAAGTTACGATTTTTTGAAAATGGTGGGACAGAACTTTCGGACCAACCTAATACATAGTCGATTATTTGAGAGAGTCCATTTATTCGATCATTCGAATAGTCGAATACATGAGAAAGGCCCATATTCGAATAATTCGTTCATCCGGCGATTTCGAAAAATGACTTATTCGAATATTCGTTCACTCGAGAAATTTGGAAAACTGTTGTTCGAATATTCGAATATTCGACTATTGCGTTTGGATATTCGAATATTGCACGCGAATATTCGAAGATTGCATTTGAATATTCGATGATATCCAATTATTCGATTATTCGAATAGTGAATATTCGATCAAGTTCAGTTATTCTAATATTCGTTCATTCGAATTTTGGAATGTGGCCATACTCGAATATTCGAACTCGATTATTATGAAAATCGGAAATCGAAGAGTATTCGTTCATTCGAAAAATTTTCAAAATTCAATTATTCGATAATCGTTTATTCGATGAAAATTTCCGTTCGTTACAACTTATCCATTACTTTTATCGATTTTATCGATTTTTTGCAAAGTTTGACCTGCGGGGCTGGGAGTTTGCACAGGGGGTAATCGAGCATGCTGATTACGAATACAATATTAGTTTGGCGCTATTCGGCTAACCGCGCCCCGAAATTTGTTTGTCGTAGAGCTTGCTCATACCGTGTATAAGGGTTATTTTACATGCTGATTACAGACATCACACTTTCTCCGCAAAGCGTCTCCCCGTGTGGTTGCGATAGGTGTGCGGAAGTCAAAATCATGAATTTGGCTGGAGTTCGGTCCGGAGAACTTATTCGACATGCTGATTGCGAACTTCATACTCTCTCTGCATATAGGACCTTTCCATAGAGTATGGTGTTATACGGTATCGGATCGAAGACATAGATTTGCTTTAAACTTCGTCTAGGGTGGTCATTTAGCGCGCTGAACATGAATATCATGCTGATTTCGCAGGATAGCGCATTTTCTTGGGTTACGGTGGGTGTACAGTAGATGGGTCGAAGTTCCAGAATTGCTCAAAACCTTAGCTGTAATGGTTCACAAGCATACTCTTATATATGATGCTTGCTCGCTATCATCACGCATTAGTGTGAAGTTATGGTGAGCTGCAGGGTTTGAATGGACACTTTTTACACTTTTTGGCTTGCGGGCCAATTTAGATCCCAGATACTCACGAAGTGGGAAACCGGTCGTTTTGCATGGCGGTCTCCAGCGCCAAGCTGATAACTTGTCCCAACGCGCAACGCACGCGGCAAATCTCCCTCCCCTTGTTTTTGCTTAGGCAAAAGCCGCCGAAGGGTGTAGCAGCAGTGGTCCTATAAGGAAAGCATTACGGTCGTGGGAAACCTTTATACCACACGAATTGCTTATTGTGAGGATTAAGCACGATATTCTTGAAACAGCATTTTACGTAATTCTTTTGGCAGCTTTATGATTTTTACCCGCTGCCACGCGAGATGTCTACAATATTTGTCATCAGCGACTTAAAAAACCCCCATATACCGGGTTTGAGCAAGATCCGTCACAAAAACATTTTGGGCCCGCATAACCAAATAGCGCCATCAGTTTTTAGAATTACCCTTACTTTTATCGATTTCATTGATTTTTTGCAAAGTTTGAGTTACGCTCGTTTCCGGGGGACGCCTTAGGCCTCACTCAGTTTGCCATATGAGACATTCTGTATTTCTAATGCGACAAGGTGTTTCTCAGCCAGTTTGTCCCATGCCCTCCTTTAAAAGGGCAACCTGACGCTGGAATTGTGAGCAGATTTTTTGCCGCAAAAATTAAAGTCAGGGTGTAATCGAACCCGTGATCTTCAGCAAGACAACGTTACGTAGAGCATTAACCACTGACTAACTCTGCCATACCAGAACTAATTAGAGTTGCTGGTTCCAAATACGAAGGTTGTATTTTATCACAATGCTCCGCTAGAACTTATGCCAGGTAAGCGGCAGCAGATCTTTCGATGTTTCTAAAACTGTGATTACACCGTTTGGAAAGCTTCACAATCGTTTACAAAGGAGTATCAAACCCATAAAAATCCTGCTACACAACTTTTCAGTTCTTTTTTTCAAATTGTTCGAAACGGAGGTTTTCTCACAGTGACGTCATTTGCCAGAAGTTCCCGCCGTAATCATACAGTAGTGAAGAGCGTACAGTGAATCAACACTACTGCAAACTTAAGTTGAGCCAACTCTACGTAATGGAGCCCAAGCTTATAGAACATCGACGATCAAACATTCGATACACCTTTTTAGAACTACCCTGTCTGTTGGTGCTGGTCACATTAATAAATCACTAAAAAAGTCGCCTCCTTCTCGATAATTCGCTTTTCTGTGATAATTTGAAGTCTATGCGATGAAATGTACTATCAGCATTTCCTAACATCTTTCATTCCAGCTAAAAAAGAAAGAAAGGTGGAAGGAGCCATTACGGCAACTGTTTTGAATCCACTTATTTTTTTCAATTATTGCTGCATTCGAAGGGACCAGGGAGGAGGGGGGCCTTGGGTACCCACATGCCTTCAATAGTCTAGAGACAGGGCATCAACAGTGAAGGTTATTTGAATATATGCCCTTATAAAAAGTGAAGATTGTTTATGGAAGATCAGAGACGAAAAAAGACACAAAACAGATATAAAAATTGCGACCACTGCTCACACAACTCTTTTCTATCATAAAATAGTGACGTTCATTCACTTGAAGGAAGCGTCCACACAGATTATCTTCTTAAATGTTTTTGTCGTTCTTCGACCTTTTCGTGGCCCTGATTCTAAATATGGGATGCAGATTTCGTGGAGATTCCAAAAAAAACTCTTTTTTCTGAAATCTTGATTTGATAAGTTTGGACGAGTGTTTCGGTGTTCCTCCTATCGCATGCAACAGCAAATCTCGCCTTATGCAATAGGAATATACTTGCACAGTGGGTATTCGACTGTGCTTGCCAGTCAAAACGCGCAAAAAGCCATCCCTAAATGGGCGGAGCGCAAAAAAGGAGAAGGAGCGCGGAAGAATATACGGGTTACCGGTTCATTTTCTCCTTTTGGAAACGACCACCCTTCGATAGCCTAGAGACAGGGCGGCGTCAAAAGTGAAGGTTGTCTGAACATCTGACGTCATAAAAAGTGAGGGTTGTTTAAAGAAGATTAGAGAAGAGAAAATGACATAAAGCAGATGTAAGAAGCAAAAGAAAGTGCTGAAAAAAAAAACGCTGCAATAAAGTTTGAAATCTTTCATTTGGCGGCTTTTCAAAGTGCAGGTTTCCGGTCTAGGACCAGCAATTCCGAAACACGAGGGAAAACGAGGAAAAGTTTATTTACTTATGTGATTGTTTCAAAAAAGACATTGTTTCGGAAGTAGTGGTTATCAAAAGAAGATAAACAAAAAATTAGTTATGAAAAGGCAAAGTTTCTTTTTTACTAGGTTGAAATGCACTTCAAAGCCGAATCAAGTTTTTGATGCGTCCTTTAAATTTTTACCCCTCATTAAGTTCCTGTTTCTTGGGACGTTGTCTGGATTGTTGCGCTTATCGTTCTGAGCAGCAAGTGCCCAAGGTGGAAAAAAAATCGCTGCGAAAGCATTGAAACAGAACAAGGTAAAGAAAAACGCACTTTTTACGACTTTCCACAAAAAATTCCGCTATAATCGAAGAGATAACTGGGTCGTTGTCTGCATTATTAAGAAAAGCAAGATCTATAGAATGCACGAAAAAACCTTGTGATAAAAGTTAAAACATGGGGAAAAACAAGAGATTTGCGAAAAAGAAGTCTTCCGATTTCTCGTTCAAATCAAGAAATGAGGTTTTGGGACGTTGTCAGCGTGAAAATAGATCAAGTGCTTCGTAATCTATACCTTGCTAACCCTGGATTAGAAACAACGAAGAAAATGGTACCAGAGCCAAATGCCACGAGCCCCGCGTTTGGGGTAGCGAGGTAGCGGGCAGCGCACGGAGACGCAGACGAGCAGAGACAGAGCAGAGCATACGGAGCATTTCGCTCTGGTCGTAGACCTCCGCGGGATCTCAACGGAACCCTGCAACATTACGTATCATTCTGATCGTCATGACACGGCGATGAGCATTGACAACGTTCTGAGCGTAAAAATCACTCATAACGAGATAGAACAGCATTTTCTTGCGCACTCTCTGCGCAATATTATGCGCAGTTTCTCGTTTTTTTTACTCCATAAGCTTTCCTGGACTTCTGAAACTCAATTTTGGTCAAATACGAGGTTTATCAAGAAATGTTGTCCTTGAATCTGGAGAAACTTTCACAAAAACTTTCTTTTTGGCATAAAAAAGGCTATAAAAACGCAAATTCTCAGTTTCGCTGAGATAATCTTTTCCCTATATTTGCTTCACTCACATTCGTTCCGATGTCAGGATTATAATTTCCGAAGATTCGCCTCGGATGACTTTTTTTTTTCGAGGTGAAGGTTGTGTACTCTCATGGCCCTCAAAGTGAAGGTTACCAGAGTACATGGCTCTATGTATCGAGGGTATGGACTAGGGCACGCCCTCCAACTGCTTTGGCAACGGGTGCCTAATAATACACCCAATCCTAGCTGCTAGAAAAAACACTCTGGCTCGTCTAAGCGCCAGCTCCTTCGACCCACAGAAAAAAAAACAAATCTTTGAAATTTAAATTCCAATTCCATCATGTTGCTTTTTTCTATTGTCAATTTTATCACAGAATTTTGCGTGAAAGTTAAAAATACTTAAAAAGCTTTTGTGAGCAAACTCAAAAAAATTGCAAAAAGAATTTTTGATGGTTCTGTCGAAAATGTAAGTTAACAAGATCTAAGATTTCAAAATTTGTAAACAAGATCTCGTGATTTGCAAGCCATTCACTGAGATGCTCCTAACTAATAAGTTGCACTAAATATTCTTTTCAAAAGCAATATACTATTGACAATCGACTGGAAGAAAGTACCGACGAGAACTTTTCTTAGTTTTGACTTTAGACGCTGATTGGCAACTTATTCATAGTTTTTCGGGGAAGATCGTACTCTTATCCTTTCCCGTCTAGTTGTAGGAATGAAAGGGAATTGGATATCCTTTAGTTTTATTTTCATTTTTGTTACTTTCTCAATTTGTTGTTTTTCTTGTTATGAAGGCTTATTGAAAGGAGAGAATGAGACTGCACGAAAAAAAGCTTGAACCCTCGGAAAAAGCGCTCTGTGAGCCACTTCTCAGCATTTGCAAAGCTGTTTTTTGCACTCCTGAAATTCCTCTTGAAAAACTCACGGAGTAAAGAATGGTTTAACCTCTCAGTTTTGCATTTGAGGTTTTTTCTACATTTCTGTTTAAGGTTTTTCTGTCCTATTTTGAAACAACGTTGCTTATCGCTGTAAATTCTGTTCTCGAAATCTTATGGCAAAAGCATAAAAGATTAAGAAATCAAGAGTCTATTCAGAACAAAGTGTAAAATAAAAATCTACCAGTCTAAGAATTGGATCAATATAGACCATGATTGTGTGTGTGAAGTTGTAAACAAAAAAAGTTTTGTTCAAAATAAATCGAAAAATATTAGGACCGAATTGAAGTTGAACCGAAAGTTCTGTCGCACCATTTTCAAAAAATCATAACTTCTTTCGCTCGCGACTATTTTGCGCAATTCAAATTTTGTCTGAAAGCGTAAAGCATGTAGTTTCCAAAAGCTCCCTAGGGAGTTTCTGACATGCTCAGATGGCAGAGATAAAAATGAAAGAACGAGATCATCCGAAATTTGGAATTTTTAAGCAATAATTCTAGAAATTCAGAAACAGTGCGATAAAATCCAGAAAATCCATTATCCTAATTTTTCTTACATTTGATTACTATCTGAGTCAAGTTTGTGCTGCTCGAGCCCTTCTTTCAAAAGTTATGATTTTTTGAAAAATAATGCCGAGAAATCAATATTCTAAGAATTCTTAAGAAATGTTCTTGGCATTTTTTTCAAAAATTCATAACTTCTGAAAGAAGACCTCGATCAGCACAAACTTGACTCAGATAGTAATCAAATGTAAGAAAAATTAGGATAATGGTTTTTCCGGATTTTATCGCACAGTTTCTGAATTTTTAGAATTCTTGCTTAAAAATTTCGAATTTCGGATGATCTCGTTCTTTCATTTTTATCTCTGTAATCTGAGCACCTTGGAAAGTACTCAGGAAACTATTGGAAGCCACTTGCTTTACGCTTTCAGACAAAATTTGAGTTGCGCAAAATCCTTGTGAGACAAAGAAGTTATGATTTTTTGAAAATGGTGCGACAGAACTTTCGGTTCAACCTAATATTTAGTGCGCAGTTTGAGGAAAACTAGTTTAAGTCAATATGTTATCTGTAAGCCACGTCTCAAGCCAAGGTTGATGCCGCGATGCCAGTGAGTCAATGAGTGTGCCAATTTTGCGCAGAAAAAGCCCATTGCTCGCTTCGGAAGGGTGCGCGGCAGCTAGGAATGTTTAGAATCAGCGTTTGAAGATCAGAGTATAAATGTTTTTTGCCAAACCGATCTAAATTATCTCAGTTAGGTAGCTTTTCTTGTTAGTATTTTGATATCGAAAGCGTCGCGTTTTGTCCCATCCACTTCAATATCATGGAAATTTTAGTGATCACTAGCTCAACAATTGCTTACAACAGTAACTCAAGTTTTTTTCTACAATAATGAGAAGTAAAGTTTTTTAATGTAATGTGTAAATAACCAAAAACTCCGTTTCGTTCCTGCCCTTAGACGGAGTAAAAGTATTTACAGACCTTCCCCGGAACTCCTCAGTAAGGAAGGAAGGTCTGTAAAAGTTATTTTTAATAATAAGCAGTAAGGAGTATTTATTAAATTTATTAGAGTATTTATTAGAGTATTTATTAAGGAGTGCAAAGTATGTACATGAATTTTTCAAAATATAAGTTTCAAAAAAATTGTCAAGTTATTATATCAAAACTGTGATAGTAATAGAATTATCAATAATTCTATTACTATCACAGTTTGATTAACAATATTCTTCATACTCCCATACAGGAAGGATGATCCGAACATTATTACAGCGAGAGTGCTTGCCTCCTTAAAAAATCAAGTAATTCTCAATTCCACCTTTCACGAGTAGATCACATACGAGGAGCATGTCAGCTGAGCCGTTGTTTTGTTAGCGTTTGTGTTTTGATAGAGAAACTAGTGAACCAGGGGACCTTGTGTGTTGCATGCTGAGGAGCGCTCAAATTCACAGTTTGCATTTCACTTAATGCACTTGGACAGTGAAAACTTTTGATTTGAAAAAAGAAGTGCGCAAATCAATTTTTCTGATGTTTTCAGGACCAAATTATCCAACATCATTCCCACTAAAAATCTCTTCTTGTAGGTGTTCTGAGTTCAACCCGCCCACGTCTTCTCACTTCTTATTCTAATACCTCAGAGTTCCATGCTGGAACCAGACTTTCGTCCGGTTTTGGTCAAATTACCCACAGCCTCCTCCAGAACTTTTCCAAAGGAGCGCTGAGTTCCATAGTGCTCATTCTTTCTCCTGCCCAAACTGCTGTAGCCAATGTGCACCAAAATGCAGATCCCTCAGTACCAGAGTTCCTCTCAGCAGAATTATCCCGCAGGTGCCCAATAACACGGCCCCATTCTTTCTCGCTCTCTCTATCTTACTACCTCTTTCCACGTTTGAGCCCATATTGAAGTCCATACCATTCTCAGTGGATTTTCTGGCCGTGAGCTCTACCCCCATAACTTTTTCAGATAGGAGCGCTGAGTTGCACGGTGCCACCTCTCCACCCAAAGCTGCTGTAGGCAATGCATGCAGAAGCACCAAATTCTATCCCCAATCTTTATATGGGGTGCCCAAAGTTCCCCTCCCCCTCCCGTGTCAAAGTTCTTCCCCGCGCCCTCGAAATCTTCCTAAGTCTTCGCCCTGTCACACGATCACCCTTACTCGCTCTTTATTTTACCAATTAAGAGTTCGTTTCTTGTGCCCAATTCCCCCCTTGGTGTTCTTCGCCAAAAAACCCAGTTCCCCTCCGGACTTTTTTAAAAGGGAGCGCTAAGTTTCAGATGCCCATTCCTTGTCTGCCCAAATCTGCTGTAGCCAATGCATGCGGCAGGGGTGCCAGTTCTCCCCCCCCCTAAGGATTCTGCCGAATTAGCGCCATGTCACGATTCCCATTTCTCGCCCTACCTCGAATCCCATGTTGGTGCCCAAATATTTTCCATGGGTTAAACCAAAGACTTGAGTACTCCTCCAAAACTTTCCTAGAAGGCAAAGGTCTAGGGCGATTTGCACAACCGTAACGCTGCATGCTACTGCGTGCGGACCAGAGGTGCGATAGTCGGAGCCGATTCTCCGCCTACCTTCACTTTTGAGCTGGTACAGGGTGACCACCTTCACTTTTCGGTTTGAAAAAGTTTTTTTGCTGAAGCTCAAAAGAAGGAAAATAAGCAAAAGGAATGTAAAAGAAAGTATTAAGAGCATATATCTATGTAGTAGGTCGATCTAGGCAGTAACCGCCGAGAACCAGAATTTCGAATGATAAAATAATAAAAAATCGTGAAAAATCATTTCACTGTTACAAATCTGCTGGCTGAAGACCTCCGCAGTTGCGACTTCATAGGTTTTGAAGGGTAAGTGTTGTTCTACCAGACAGTGAAAAAATCAGATTGATTTGAGGAGTGGCCGCCGAGAACGAGAATTTTGAAAAACCTTAAAAATCTGCTCAATTTTAGGTTGTTTAATGACAACTGACATTTAAACTATCATAAATCCGGACTTTGAAGGTGTGTGATGTTGCGACTTCATAGGTTTTGTAAAGTGAGGTTTGCCTTATCAGAACATGTCTTAGCTGTACCGATCCATTGAAACGTCGCCGAGATCCAGGCTCCTAAAGAAGTGGGTAAAAAACCGTTTTTCAGCTCATAACTTCTTCAGAATTGCATGAATCATGTTGCGACTTCATAGGTTGGATTCTCCTCATCAAGAGCTTTTAGATGATATATAATATGTGGGGGGGCTCACGCCTTCCACGGCATATGCCCGGGGGTGGAGTACTCCTCTTCACTAATTCTCCACCCCGCCCATTTCAATGTATTGGCGGGAGGCCGCCAGTGGAGAATTAGTGAAGAGAGGTACTCCACCCCCGGGCATATGCCGTGGAAGGCGTGAACCCCCCACATATTATATATCATCTGAAAGCTCTTGATGAGGAGAATCCAACCTATGAAGTCGCAACATGATTCATGCAATTTTGAAGAAGTTATGAGCTGAAAAACGGTTTTTTACCCGCTTCTTTAGGAGATTGGATCTCGGCGACGTTTCAATGGATCGGTACAGCTAAGACATGTTCTGATAAGGCAAACCTCACTTTACAAAACCTATGAAGTCGCAACATCATACACCTTTAAAGTCCGGATTTATGATAGTTTAAATGCCAGTTGTCATTAAACAACCTAAAATTGAGCAGATTTTTAAGGTTTTTCAAAATTCCCGTTCTCGGCGGCCACTCCTCAAATCAAACTGATTTTTTCACTGTCTGGTAAAACAATACTTACCCTTCAAAACCTATGAAGTCGCAACTGCGGAGGTCTTCAGCCAGCAGATTTGTAACAGTGGAATGATTTTTCACGATTTTTCATTATTTTATTATTCGAAATCCTGGTTCTCGGCGGTTATTGCCTGGATCGACCTACTTTCTTTGCAGTACGTCATAACAAAATGTACTTGATGAAACACACAAAGTCTAGCTGGGTTTTACTTACAAATAGACCTTTTGACTAACAGTTTACTTTATTTTTATTTTTATGCGCTGTAGTCATCGTATTTGTGGCCCTAAAGAGGGCCGTTAGGTCACAGTTGTTGGCCCTAGGGGCCATTAGATGAGAGTTCTTCAGTTATCCGAAGTCCTCCCTCCCCCTACCCCCCCCCCCCTCCCCGGTCAACGTTTTTGGGAGGTGAGTGTCCGACACTACCACCTTCACTTTTGGCCGGCCAGTGGTAACTGGAACCACCTTCACTTTTGGGGGGCCCGGCTCCACCTATCGCACCTCTGGTGCGGACTCATGCCTTCATGACGCCTTCAACCGCGCATAACTCTATATGCAAGTCGTCCGCTAAACACGACACGGGGACAGGTGCCTTGCTACCTTCAACCAAAGAGCCCATTGCTTCCAATCTTTCAGCTTCTAAACGTCAAGCTGCTATTCTTTTCTCAAATGCCAAGGTCCAATTTCTCTGGACTTCTCCCAAGGGATTTGAGTAAAAGAGCCTACTCATTCTCATCTCTGTTTCAACCCTTTTTGTCAGCGGAGGAAATACCTCTATGCTTTTTCAGAAATCCTGGGTAAGATGGAGACATTACGTCCTGGGTAAGATGGAGACTTTTCTCTAATATTCAAAGCTCATCTAGGGGCGCTGCGCGCGATACACCCGCGGCGACTTTTGCCTAAGCAAATCAGGGAAAAGGGTAGATTTGCTAAGTGCTTGACGTACTGAGAAAGTCATCAGGGTGCTGTTAAAGACTGCCGTAAGGAAAGGTCGTCTCCTCGCTTCAGTTAAAGTGCCCATAGATCTAAGCAATTAGGCGCATTTCAGCGCCTCAAAACCTTTCTACGCAGGAGCACTAATTGGGGGATGTATGTCAAAAGGCGCGATTTTTATTGCCAGATGGACACCAAATAGCACATAATAAATGTTTTATGACTTTCTAAAAGTGTTCAAGTTTTAAAAGATGTATCAAACTGTTGCATGGATTGCTCAATCTTAATACCTTGAAATCGGTTCAAAACAGCAACTTTGAAGGTCAAAAACCAATAAAAATGCAGTTGAGAACAAATTCGTTGATATTTCGGTCTATATTCCAGCAAAAGTCGCCAAACTCAGCAATTGGTAATGTCAAACAGATGGTAGGCTAATGCACTTTATCTGTACTTTTTGAAGGTTCGCATAGCCAGTTTTAAGCTAGTGACGGCCGAAGAAATCGCGCCTCTTGACCGTCTCCCCTAATTGAGGTGTATAAGACCTTGTACACCCCAACTTTTCCATGCCAGAGCCCAATTGTTTCTTTCAAAAATCTACGAGTATAGTGACAGACCTTTCACTCTGGAGAACATCTAAAGCAAACGCAGTCTCCCTTCTGCTCCCCTCTGCAGTTGGGGTTCCCTCAACATGAAAGATTTGAAAGTTTCAAGTTTTTCTAAAGGAAATTCTGTCTCGACACAGTTTCGCCCCCTCGGCTGTCCAAAATGACCGCCTGGTCGTGGGACACGAATCGCAAAGGGCAAGTTTTACCACGGTGACCACCTCTATTCATGCTGACCAAGATTTTTTGAAGCTCCCTAACTTTTTAGTTTTGAAAATGTCAAAGTTCAGAAACACTATTCCCGGATTTTTTCTAGTCAGGATGCCTACAGTTTGCTCTGCGAGTGTTCTCTCTCCAATTTTCTGGATTTACTTCTAGAGAGGAGTTCACCACGGTAAACTTTTGTTTCCCTGCATTTCAAGGCTACCCATCCTAAGAGGTTGTTCTTTCCAGCTTTTTCCATTCAAAGCTTCAAATTCGTCTCCTCTTGTAAAATTTCACGGCCAAAATAGTAGTTAAGATTGTCTTCTCACTTTTTCTATTGTTATTAAGATTGGCGCCCACTTCTTCCTCTTCTCAAGCTTATAACCAAAGTTCCTAGAGCCCCAATATACAACTCACGAAGGTTTTTAGCTAGGGTGTTTACAGTTGTCCCATCAGTCCTAATTCACCTACATGCGCATACCCACACTAGGTATCTATAGCGCACAATCTGAGAGCCTCCCTGATGATGGCATCCGGGAAGTACTCAGCTTTTAACTCACTCAATTTTTTTAAGTCAAAAGGTTCTGTGGCAAGTGTGGCCACACTTCTCTCACTTCTCTCCTTCAAAGGTTCTCTCTATAGCCCGGGTCTCATCGTGCCCAATTCTTTTTCGCTGTTGCTGACAACAAAAGAAATTCTATTTCCCCGTTTTAGCATGAAGAATGTTCATGGTCCCTACCCCTAGAAGTGCTGGGGCGGTATGTATTGATCTTCCGTTTGGGTAAGCGTTTCCGTTCACGCCGTAACCCTGATCAAACGCCGGCGCCCTATTCCCGGAATTAACTTTGACGCTGAGAACATATCTGCAAAACCTTACTTTAAAGCGAATTATGCCTCCTGGGCGCTCATCTGAGCAGAGTCCGATTGGAGAGATGGCTCTGAGTTTTGTTGCAGATCTTGAGATTGAATAAAAAATCACGGAACACGGAAATTTCTTGTAACAAAACGAATACTGAATCTTGCTCTTTGATTAGTGGATATCTTTTTTTTCGAATTACCAGTCAGGCGCCCACGTTCTACTTACCCAAACGCGGATTGATAAATACTGCCCCTGATATGCGATGCCACAATGCCAATTATTTTTTTGACGCAGCCGAAAAGCCCACAGCCCCTTTTTTAAAAACTCAATATGCATGAAAATCCTTGTTATGAGAGGCGGATTAGTTTCAGAATGGAGCGCAAATGAACGCTGATGACCCTCACAATGGGGGGGGGGGAGTTTCCCTCGCCGCGAGGACTTTGCATACGTGCCCTTCTTATGAAGCAATAATACGAGCGGTGCCCAATCTTTCCTACTCCCTAACTCTGAAAAAAGTGTCGAAAGCTATCTAATTCCTCAACTTTTCGGCCAAAATCGGAATTCCTTGCTCGGAAGTTTCTGTTGAATAGGGGAGGGGATTCGATATGACTCTAGGGTTAGCATGCTATAGAGAAACACAGCTTAACCCATTGACGACGATGTGGACCACCGGTGGCCTACGCGCTTTTTGCTGCCAGGGACGATGTGGACCCCCGGTGGCCCACACTTCTCGCCAAGTCGTATTATTTGCAGGTCTAGTATTCTTTCCACATATGAATATTTTTTCCAATTTTTTGTATTCTTAAGACCTACAGGCTCTGTCGTTCAGGAAAATGTTAATGGTTGTTTACAAAACAATGTTGCATTTCATAAATAAGCACGAAACCTTCTCATAATGAAAGTGTTGTGCAAAATCGCGTCGTCCCATAGCGCCGCCGCGCAAAATTAGGCGTCGTCGTCAATGGGTTAAAGAAAACTTGCATAAGCTTACTTACATAATTTACATAAGTTTAAGCTCTACTGTTTTCAATTCACGCGAGCTGCCCAACCGCAGGCACCCTTTACTGTTACTACAACATGTTGAAAAGGAGCGTGCTCGTTTTTGCCATTTTCACGCTTTCTGTAGATTTTCAAGATTAGCATGGGTAACCCTAAATGAACGAGACTTCCTAGGTTGGAGTTTCTGTGCCATTGCTTTGAAATTCAGACGCCTCCTTCCATAGTTTCTTTCCTTGAAATACATGTGCGAGCTCGACATGGTGCCTACCTTAAGTGCTCAGACTGATGTGATCAAAGCGTCCGTATCCTATTCTTTCCATATTTGTATCTCAAAGCCATTCCCCTACACCTTTCTCTAGTCAGCTGCTTAGTTTTTGACATCTTCCATCCAACGCGCACTGGCAAGAGCACCGCATTGTTGATTTTTGAGTCCTAGGTCTTCCTTCTTTTATCGCCTCTTCAGTTTTTGCAGTTTGAAAAAAAATCTATACTTTTGAAGATCGTCTGATAACATAGCTAAGGCCCAACCAAAACAGCTAACAACGCGCCCTTTCCCAAAATTTATATGAGCAGGATGCCCAAAATCTTCTATACCCCTCCTAGGCAAGAGCGAGCCGTAAGAGTCTTGGAGCTGAGATGCTAACCCACAAGTACCGGTGATATTGCACTGTGTGGGGCTCTCCTCTTTATGCAAATATGTGTAGTCATCTTATTTCTGTAGTCATCTGGTGGACAACGATGCGGATTTCGAACTGGAGAAGGCCGATTGCAATAAAACGTGGCAAATTCAATTCTCAGTTCAATTCTCAGAGGTTGTCGTGCTCTCCCGCAGCAGCTGCTCCAGCTGAAATTGTTTATCAAGTGTATAGAAATGTGGGCGACTATAACTGATAGGGGTATTGTCTCAAATGCTAACCCACAAGTACCGGTGATATTGCACTGTGTGGGGCTCTCCTCTTTATGCAAATATGTGTAGTCATCTTATTTCTGTAGTCATCTGGTGGACAACGATGCGGATTTCGAACTGGAGAACTCAAATGAGCGTATAGGCCTATGTGCTGTACCAACCAGCATCGGTTATGCGACGTCGCAACGCGGCAAATTTGGGACCATGCATGACGCGTGCGGACTCTACTACGCGTCAAGGCACGTCGTCGACGGTGCGTCATCGCAAGGCATGTCAGCGCGAGACCGATGCTAGTTGACACAGTCTATATGTCTGACTAAAGATTTTCCGCTCAAAGGCAGTGGGCTCGGGAAATTGCGAGTGCGAGCTTCTTGCACCTACATGACCTTTTGGATCCGCTGAGTCCGGGACTGTGCTTAAAAAGTCAGAAAGTGGTTTTTCGGCGTTTTCCGGCTTTGGAGATTGCTAAGGGAGCAGGGCGAGGGATTCTCCCCTCTCCAAAACAGCGACTGACTACAGGATACCCTGGTTGATCGGCTCATGCAGCCAATCGCGACCCTTTGGCAATCACTCTCCTATCTCTTTCAGTATCTAAGACCGGAAAATGTCTTGAAAAGCACTTTCTCGACTTTTCACAGCACTGGACTCAGCGCATCTAGAAAGACATATGCAGGGACGAAAAGCTCGCAGCTCACAATTTTCCTAGCTACTGCCTTTAACATTTACCACCGCAACGCTAGTCATTTACTGCATTTGGGGCGCTAGTGCAGAAGCCTTAGGATTTCCAAAGGTAACGCAAGGGATTCTGGCTATTTCAAACGAGTAACAAAGGGTAAATGAAAGGTAGACGAAGGGCGTGGCACCCGTGAAGAACGCTAGAATAGTAACCATCTTTTTCAATAAGAGCGAGCGCACTGGTGTGAGGCACATTGCAGCACATCCGAAAGGAAAGAGAACAAATTGGGAAATGCTCATCGTATCCATATCCTTACAATACGATTCCATTTACAAAGTAAGGTTATGTTGTACAGCATCATTTGACCATTTATCATCATGCTAGTAAACTTAGTGAAATGTTTTCCGATATGGTCTTGCTTCAATCCTTATGGAATCTAAACCTACCTCGTTCTCCCACAACTCTAATAGTTGGATGAGCGGTACGTGACGCGCATGTGCATTGCAATTTTGCGATAGCCAGCAAACTAATTTGTAAAACCATCTCAACACTACTGCTTAAAGAACTTACATGAAAGGATAGAGTAGAACTTGAAGATGCACTTCGTAAAGACAAATCAATCATTTTGAGACAAACTCGAACGTTTTCGTGCAAAAATATAACATGTGTAGCTTTCCATAGAGATGTTATATGATTTGATTTCGATGCAAAAAAGAGAATATATATGTCCAAGTAAACTTACAATAAGTAGCAAACAAGAGACATCAAAACCCATAGAAGAAACGGAAGAATCTAAAAAGAATTGTCAAAGTTCAGTTGAACTGTCAAAGCATTCAAAAACTGATATCCCGCGGCTCAACTTCTTTAGATGTTCCGGCTGTCACTGCGGGACCGTCACCGGTTTCCCGCTATGTGCACGTTTTTGAATTGCGCTTGTGATTCTTTATATATTAGATAGATAGATTTCTAGCATTTTGTATGATCTCCTGATGGCCCCTGGCGGCCGACCGTCTTTTCTTCAAAGTCATTTTTCTTTCACCAAAGTTAGCGATCCAAAGTTGTATCGTTCATCCAGCCCAACATGCTAAGCATATTGCTGATAAGAACAAATGATGTATTAGATACATGAAATTTGAGATGAACCACAAGTCGAAAGTTGGGATTTATCAAAAGATTTGTTTTTTAAAAACTCGTCTGTTCTTATCAGCAACATGTCCAGCACTGTTGTATTAAATGTTCAGTACAACTTTGGGAGGTTTTCGTTAATTTTGAAAAAGAAGTGACTTTGAAGAAAAGACGGCCGGTCGTCGGGGATCATCAGGGGATTATACAAAAAGCTGGAAAATGCGGCTTGTACAGGTTCTCGTTCCTGTTCAATAGGTCCTAGTGAAGGAAGGTAGAAATACTTGCGGATAGGCGTAAAAGCGTGAAATCATTCAGATATCTGGAGCTTCGGGATATGAGGCTTTCTTCCTAACCTGCGATCTTAGTTCGTCACATTACATGTTGGAGCCGAGACTCTGCTCTTTGGGCTTCTCGCTCTTTTGACTGGAAGCGCTAAGTCTCACGGCACACATTCCTTCTCTCAGCCCAGAGCTGCTGTAGCACTGCATGCGAGCGCACCAAGCTTTTCCGAAATCCTCCCACGGCCAGGATGCTCAAGGTTCCTCTCCCCCCCCCCTCCCCGAAATCTTCTTTCCTAAGCAAGTGCTTTGCCACATGGTCGTCACTCGTTCTCTCTCTCCCCACCGCCCTTCCCCGCCCCTTAGTCTACTACCTCTGTTCCCGTACCCTCCTTCAGAATTAGAATGAGCACTGAGTTCCAAGGTGCGCATCCGTTTCCCCGTCGACAGCTGCTGCAGCCATGCATGCGAAGCACCAGAAGCGATACCTCCAATCCTTTCACAGCCACGGGCAATTTCCCCCAAAATTCGGGTAGGTGTTTGCATGGCTCCCTTATTCTCGCCTGTATTACTACGTCACGTTTTATGTTGTCAGATCTCTTGAATTTTCTGGCCAAAGTACGCACCCCTTCTCCAGAAATTTTTGAATGGCAGTGCTGAGTACCAGTGTGCCAAATCATTCCACAAATATTCTCCTAAGCAGGTGCCCAGTCACACGATCGCCACTACCCTTTCCCCCGATTTTTCGTCAACACGGTCTCCAATTCCCCTTCTCTATTATTCTTCGCCAAAGCTTCCATGTTGGAGCCTAGACTCTTCTTCGTGGGTTCCTTGTCCAAAGTACCCGAGTTTTCTCCACAAAAACTTTCTATAATCTTTGTCAACCATGACCTCAAACTCCACACCATACGCATTTGTTCAAAATTCCCGCATCGACCAGAAGCGCGTAGGCATCGCGCAGCGATCTTTGGTCGATGCGACAAATTTGAAGCCGCACGCCCGCGAAAGCGCCAAGGCTTTAGCACTGCGCTTGAGCTGACCTCAAACGAAGCATTTCGCTGACATAGACTGCAGATGGCAACGCTGAACTCCATGGTGCCCCATTTCCAAGGTCAAGCGGGCACGCCACACCACGTGTGGTCGTACTAAGGGTCAGAGAGGGGAGGGGCCGTGATCGAAGTCACATTGGTGATAGTAATCGTTAGTGAATTAGGGGCCCTTGTTGCATGCCAAGGAGCGCAGAGACTCGCGCATTGCATCTCAACTGATGCACTTAGGCAGTGGACGTTCCCATTTCCTTAAAGGCAGTGGATAGGCAAAATGGACCGCTATTAGATTTTGGTAGAGGTAGTACACCCCCAAGTACACCGTAGCCCCAACCTCGCCCTTCATTTTATGCGCTAAGTCCTAAAAAAGGCGCTTCAAAACTGCATCGACTCAATAGAAGTGGGCGGGACTGGAGGAGATTTAAAGCGCTTTTTTCAGGACTTAGCGCATATTCGAGGCAATGATGGGGCTACGTTGTAACTGGGGGATCTACTACCTGGAACTATCAAAATCTGTCAGGGGTCCATTTTGCCTATCCACTGCATTTAACAAAATCAGTGCAGGCATATCCATTTTTCGAATGTTTTTATGGCCAAAGTGCCTCTCTGTTCTACTACTTCAGATTCCCATGTTAGAGCCCAAACTTTTCTCCGCGAGTTTTTCGGTCAACAAATTTTTTCTCTCTTTCCAAATGAAAGCGCAAAAGTCCATGGTACCAGTCCTTCTTCTCAAAAAAATCGCGGCGAGTAGGCGGCCATGCGATTTATAGGCAATCTGGCACCGGAAACATAGTTCGCTGACTTCTTGCGGTCCGCTTGCGGATATCTGGAAAAATGTTGGCCACTTTTAGAAGAACGGACAAAGAACATTCGCGCCTTTCTAGTAGATTAATTGAGGCGGCATTTAGTGGCCGCATTCTCATGGAATTTCCGCGAAAATATGCAAAATTGTTGGGGCCGCACGGTCCTTTGTGAAGAATTGCACAACCCGTAGATACCTTCCGCTAACTGAAAGTAACCCAAACTCGGGTAATCCAATCAAACCACTGATGACACCTCTGCCATATATGTACGGTCTTACCTTTGCTCGGCGTATGCCCGAATTTGTGTAAAAAGAGTCCGCATTCCTGCTGAAGGTTTGGCCAGCGCTCCAAAAAATACTTTATTGCTGCTCGCTGGCAGAATTTGCGACAGTAAAGGAAGCATTGCTCACTAAGTTAGGCACGCCTAAATTTGTGCTGACCGTTTGCAACAAAGCGCGAGTTTGCGATCCGCCTGCCCTCGGCGACTATCTGAGTTCCGGCTCAATGCTGCAGTCAATGCATGCAGGAGCACCAAAATCCATTCACAAAATCTTTGCGTGGCCAAAATCCCCAAAGTTCTTCGCCCAGGATCCTCTCTAAAGGGTGCACTGCCTTACTGTCCAATCTTTTTTCTCCCATCCTCCCTATTTTATAATACTTCCTCAGGATTTCCATGTTGGAGCCTAGACTCTTCTCCATGGCTTCCTAGTCCTTTTTTTATATCAAAGCGTGATACCACAGTGCCCATTCAATCTCTCTGCCTAAGGTGCTCAAAGCTATTACCCCACCCCTTTCTACTAATCGGGCACCTTGTCACATGGTCTCTCTCTCATCCACTGCCTATTTTACTTCCTAAGGATTTCCATGTTGGAGCCCAAACTTTTCTTCGTGAGCCCTAGCCCTCTTATGAAAAGGAACGCTGAGTTCCACAGTACCCACTCCTTCTCCCTGCCCAAAGCTGATGCAGCCAATGCATGCGAGAGCACCTAATCCATTTTCCCCAAATTCTTTCACGGCCAGAATTAACCCTTCCCCAGAACTCCTAAGGGTACCATGCCTCCCGTCGCCTCTTTCTCTCTCTCTCTGTCTCTTTCTCTCTCTCACTCTCTCTCTCTTCTTTCAATCTCCATTCCTGGTCAGAGTTCATCACGAGCCAGTCTTTTCCGTGGGTTTCGTGCCCCTTTTTTTGATGGAAGCGCTGATTTGGTGTTCATTCTCTCCTCTCCAAGCGCTGTAGCCAATTCGTGCGAAAACATCAAAGTCCACTCCCCAAGCCCTTTCAAAGCCAGAAAGCCGAAAGTTCCTCTAGAAATTTCTGCTAAGCAGGTGCCTTGTCACACCGGTCATCACTCCCTCTCCGTATTTTACTTCCTTGAATCTGTTCAAGCCCAGAATCTATTCCGTGGGTAACTTAGCCAAAGTTCCCCGAATTTTACATGAAAGTGCTGAGTTCCACGGTGCCCACTTCTTCTCCCTGCCCAAAGCTGATGCAGCCAATGCATGCGAGAGCACCTAATCCATTTTCCCCAAATTCTTTCACGACCACAATTAGCCCTTCCCCGGAACTCCTAAGGGTACCATGCCTCCCGTCGCCTCTTTTTTTTCTCTCTCTCTCTCTCTCTCTCTGTCTCTCTCTCTCCTTTCAATCTCCATTCTTAGTCAGAGTTCATCACAAGCCATCTTTTCTGAGAGTTTCGTGCCCCTTTTTTTGATGGAAGCGCTGATTTAGTGTTCATTAACTCCTCTCCAGGTGCTGTAGCCAATTCGTGCGAAAACATCAAAATCCACTCCCCAAGCCCTTTTAAAGCCAGAAAGCCGAAAGTTCCTCTAGAAATTTCTGCTAAGCAGGTGCCTTGTCACATCGGCCACCACTACCTCTCCGTATTTTACTTCCTTGAATCCCATGTTCAAACCCGGAATCTTCTCCGTGGGTTACTTAGCCAAAGTTCCCCGAGTTTTAAATGAAAGTGTGAGTTCCACGTTGTCCACTTCTTCTCCCTGCCCAAAGCTGCTGTAGCCAAAGTATCCGAGACCAGAATTCAACTGCCAAAGCCAAAATTGTTCTTCTCCAGATTCCCTGCTATGCACAGTCCTGTCATGCAGTCCTCCCTCCCTCCCCTCCCCTGCCAATATTATACTTCGTTAAAGTTTCCATGTTGGAGCCCAAACGCTTCTTCGTAAATATCCTGGTCCTTTTTAACTCGGAGCATCCAATTCCAGGTGGCATTCAACCTCCCAGCCCAGGGTGCTCAAAGTTATTCCCCCTCCCCAAATTTTCCGCTCCCTGTCCACAATCCCCGCCCCCATAATTTACTTCCTCACGGCTCCCATGTTGGAGCCCAGACTCTTCGCCCTGGGTAACGTAACAAAGTACCCAAATTTTTTTCATCCAAAAATTTCTTAGTGGGAGCGCTGAGTTCCACGGTGTTCACTTCTTTTCCCTTTCCAGAGCTGTAGCAATCATGCGAAAACATCGAAATGCATCCCCCAAATGTTTCCACGGCCAGGGTGCCCAGTGTTCCTTCTCCCAAGATTCTCTCCTGTCTCACGGTCGCCTCTCTCTCTCTCTCTCTCTCTCTCTCTCTCTCTTTCTCTCTTATTTTACTTCGTCAGAGCCCCAGGCCTTCTCCCCGCCCAAAATGTTCAGAGTTATCCTCCAATTGCTAATAGGCAGCTACTCTGTCACGTGGTCTCTTTTCTTCCCCCCCCCCCCCCTCCCTATTTCACTTCCTCATACCCCCATGTTGGAGCTCAGACTTACTTTTTCGCGTGGGTATTCTGGCTATTCTACTTGATTATTCTTCACCCAGAAATTTTTTTAGACGGAGCGCTGGGTTTCACGGTGTCTACTCCTTCTCCTTGCCCGAAGCTGGTGTAGCCAGCACATGCGAAAAGATCAAAGTTTCATTCCCGAATCCTTTTGGGGCCAAATGTGCTACACAGCGCCCCTGTCATCACTGCTAAGCAACACCCTGTCACACAGTCCCCTCCCCCCTTGGTTTCTAAGGCCCGTATGCACTAACATTTTTGCGGCGAGGGGAGCGGCGTCCCCCGTTATGAAGGGACCGCGTGCGGACGCCGCTGCGGCTTTTTCATCACTGGGGACGCCGCTCCCCTCGCCGCAGGGATGTTAGTGCATGCGGCCCTAAGGGCCGCATGCACTAACCTCCCCACTGGGGAGGGGGTCGCAGCTTAGAAGAAAGCTTTATATTTCGATACTCATACCTGAATTTCACGTTGTGTACCTATCCGTAAGTATTCCTACTACCCTTCATATGAACATATTGAAGAGGAGCGAGAAGCTGTACAAACCGCATTTTCCAGCTTTTGTATGATCCCTGATGATCCCCGGCGCTTTTCTTTAAAGTCATTTTTCTTTCTCCGAAGTTAACGAAAACCTTCCAAAGTTCTACTGAACTTCTAACACAACAGTGCTAAGCATGTTGCTGATGAGAACAAATGAGTTTTTAAAAAGTGGAATTTTTCGGTAAACCTCAAATTTCGACCTGTGGATCATCGAAAATTTCATGACTTCAAAACATCATTTGTTCATATCAGCAACATGCTTAGCACTGTCGGGTTAGATAATCTGCACAACTTTGGAGGTTTTTCGTTAACTTCAGAAAAAGAAAAATGACTTTAATAAAAAAGCGCCGGGATCATCAGGGAATCATTACAAAAGCTGGAAAATGCGGTTCGTACAACTTCTCGCTCCTTTTCAACATGTTTATAGTGAAGGGTAGTAGGAATACTTACGGATAGGTGCACAACGTGAAATCCAGGTATCTGGAGTTTCGAAATATAAAGCTTTCTTTAAAGCTGCAATCCCCTCCCCGCGGGGATGTTAGCGCATGCGGTCCTAAAAGTTCCCAAGTTGAAGACAACTCTTCTTTGTGTTTCCTGCCCCCTTTGCGAATGGAAACTCTGATTGGACGGTGATTCTATGGCAAAAACAATGAAGACCCATCCCCGCGGCGTGTCTGGCCGAGTGCCCAGTTTCCTCCTCTAAAGCTCTCTTTGAGTCTTGTCCCACAATGCGTACTTTTCATCTCTTCCTGTTTCACTTCGACACTCTCGGCTTGGCGTGTCCCAAATCTTTTTTCCAAAGTTTTAATGACGTCTCCACAATTATCTCAATCACAGCTTTTATAGATAAACTGCTGAGTTCCAGCGCTGCTTTTTCACAAATTTTATAGATAAAATCTATTCCAGTGCTCCCTATGATTTCTTTGTCTCTGAGACTGACAGACAAAATATTAAGTCTCCTCTTTTTGTCTTCTTCATCTCAAAGCCTCAATAGTTCATTCTTCAAAGATTCTCTGCCTAAAAATAGCATGCATCATCATTCCCCTCTGGGAGGGAATCGTAGCTCAAAACAAAGCTTCATATTTGGGCCCTGTAGGCATTGAAATACCTGCGGCAAGAAGAGCAGCGTCCTCAATGATGGAAAAGCTGCGTTCATCCACGGCCCCATAGAAGGGGACGCCTTTCCCTTCGCCGTACGAATTCAAATGCACACCGCCTAAAGTGGATCGGATCTCACATAGTCTCCGTCCATACGTATTTTCTCACTATATCCGCTGGTAATTCCCAGAGGACGACATTCTTTCTTTCAAAATCAATCCCTTCAAAACCCCAATACGGCCTGCCGCCTCAACGTGGCTTGGGGTGAAGTGGGCGTGGAATGTGTAGCCGAGTGTATACTCTGGTAAGACCTCCCACGTTGTGAAGGATGTCGACATTACCAACTTGGGTCGACTGCTTAGTTAAGAGCAGACCCGGCAGGATCCCCCGTCGTCTGGCTGTAGGTGATACCGCAATCGCCGATCGCCCTGGATAAGGCAAAAGCCGACCCGGTAAGTCTGCTATCGTCGGCGAAAACTCCCTTACCTGTACGGCGGGAAGAAAAGAAAAAGAAAAATTCCTACACATCCCGCCTATGGCAACGGGTGGTAACAAGAACAATGAAACTATCGATCCTTCTGGATCGTACAAAAACGATACGTCTGCGGCGATACGCCATAGAAAAGGCGTCTTTATCTGCACCTTCAACGCCAGAACATCTACTAACGCCGACCTCCATGCGCTTTCGACGCTGTGGAGCAGATCAATCCCACGTCATAGCTCTACAGGAAACGAAGATGGGACCCTCATCATTCGTGATAAGAAAGTTCCCTAACGAAACGTCAGTGGTGTTGAAACGTCATCCACTCATCTTGTCGATTAATATGAGATCCTATCACCTCATCTAACTATCCTACGCTTTGCCCTCGTAAGAAGACAGCATCATCAATCGCTACTCTCCAAAATCAGCAACTGAAACAACTGGGCGCTTTTTACAAAGGCGTGGAGGTCGTCCACAATAAGAACCCCTTTTACAAATGCTATGGGCGATTTAATGCGAAGATCGGGATGCCAGTAGAAGGGGGTTAGACCGGGAAGTTTGGATATAGACTCCGGAAGAAAACGGCACGTCCAGTTCGGCTTCTCTCTACTCCACGGCTCTCCCATGAAAGATCCTTTGGGCTTTTCTCGGCTAAGTATGACGGGTCCTTTTCTTCATGAAAACAAAGTTTCATGAAGTACATGACGTCATACTTAGCCGAGAAAAGCCCAAATGCGCCCAAAAAAGCCCAAAACGCTCAAAAAAGCCTGAAAAGGCCCAACAAAACCCGAAAAAGCCCGAAAGCGCCAGAAAGAGCCGGAACGCCGAAACGACTTTTGGTAGAATTCTGACATTACTTTGATGTGCAGAGGACAGAAAATGAATCAAAAAAACTCGGTTGCAATATCAACACACATCTTAGCGCTAAAACTTGCGGGGGGGGGGGTTTCCGGCTCTTTCTGGTGCTTTTGAGTTTTTTGAGCTTTTCGGGCGCATTTGGGCTCTTTTCGGCGAAGTATGACGGATCCCACAGAAACTGCAAGTGGATGGGAAGCGCTTAACAACGTCTCACGCAGAGATCAAGCACATTCTCACCGACTAAAGGTAGAGATTTTTTGAAGTTTCAGGAGTTCCATCCCTTCGCAGTGGCTTTTTTTCTGTTTTCTGCAAGCTCTCCTCAAATAATTTCTTCTCTAAGCGGAAAGTACCTATGAGCTGTGCAGTCCTCCAAAATACCTTGCAACCCTCAACAATTTTGCGTACAGTAAGTTTCGGCCCGCATTAGGCGGAAATTGGATTGGCGGGCATCCGCCTCGCAACAGCTCGCGCCGTTTCGCAGCTACAGTACATCATATCGTGCTAAGAACCGAGGTCTGCGTCTCTCCCTTCTCCTCAGTCCCTGCTTGGCAAAATGCCAGCGCTATGCGCTCGCGAGACTTCCGGCGGTGCATACGCGCCCCTCCTTATGGGATGTTCCGCCTAATTCGGGGTGAAACCGACTGTATTTTCGAGGTCCATCAGAATCCGACCATTGTGCCGCAATCAATCCATGAAAAAGGCGCGAATGTCTTCTAAACGTTTCTCTAAAAAGTGGCCAACATTCTTTCAAATATCCGCAAGCAGACCGCAAGAAAAGCGAACCATTTCTCCGGTGCCCGCTTGCCCGTAGAAAGCATGGCCGCCTACCTCCGACGAATTTCTGATATATGCTAGCTTAAGGTTGTTTCATACTGCCGCACTGACTGCAGCAGTCTGCACTGACCGCAGCAGACTGCAGCAGACTGCAGCTGACTGCACTGACTGCAGCAGACTGCAGCTGACTGCAGCTGACCGCACTGACCGCAACGACCGCAGCGGCTGTAGCATGCAGGCGGAGAGGATAAATAGTTGTGGTTTAAACAAACAACAACAATATAACGTAAAAGCAAAAGACAACACGGTTTAGAATGTTACAAAACAGGTATATGCAATGATAGGAGGAATTAGAACAAATATGAACATACCAAAGAAAACTATCGCCAAAATTTGATTAAGAAGAATTCTGATGGAATTTTTGCTTCTTATGCGTAAATCACGCTGTTTTGGTAATCGCGGGTTTTCTTTTAAAAAAAGAGGCTGCGACCGGTGCTTTCAGTGCGGTCAGCTGCAGTCAGCTGCAGTCTGCAGCAGTCTGCTGCAGTCTGCTGCAGTCTGCTGCAGTCAGTGCAGTCAGCTGCAGTCTGCTGCAGTCTGCTGCAGTCAGTGCGGCAGTCTGAAACAACCCTCAGGTAGTCGCCGGGGCAGTCGAACCGCAAACTCGCGTTTTTTTGCAAGCGGTCAGCAAGATTTTGAAGCACAGGCCAAAACTTCAGCGGGCGGTACTTCCTTTACCGTCGCATATTCTGCCAATGAGCAGCAATTCAAAATTTTCTGCGAGCGCTCGTCAAGTGATTTCTTTCAGCGCGCTCGGACTCTTTTAACGCAATTTCAGGCGTACGCCGAGTAAAGGTATTACTCTATATGGCAGATGTGTCTTCGATGGTTTAATTACTCAAATTTGGGGTACTTTCTCTTAGCTGAAGATACCCATAAGCCGTGCGGTCTTTCACAAAGGAACGTGCGACCCTCAAAATGCGGCCACTGCGCCGTAGCTAATCTAAGGAAACCGCAATTGTTCTCCGAATTCGCCTAAAATTTCGCTAAAATTCTTCCGAAAATCTGAAGCGGACCGCAGGAAATCAGCGAACTATTTTTCCGCGCCCACAAATCGCATGGCCGCTTGCCCCCGGCGATTATCTGAGTTCCTACAGCTGCAAAAGAGCGCCTCTCGTCATCTCTCTTCCGGAGGGGCACTCGAAAAAGGGGTTTTCGCAATTTTCGAGAGTTTGCCGGGCAGAATGGGATTCAATAGGCCAAAAACAGTCAAAGGTATTCAAAATCCCAAAGGTAAAATTGTACCTGGACAGTGCTTTTGAGTCACACTCCCCTCTAATTCGTGTTTCTCCTTCCATAAGTTATACTTGCGTAGGTGTATCTCACACTATGACTACAGGGCAAGGTCACTTGGTCAAAGAGGCGATCAGGAAGGTGATGTATAACAACAGATAAAGCTTAGGATGCTGCTCTCAAACACGCCTTTGATATATGCGACGCATTCTTCTGAAAAACGTTAAAGGCTTCTTTTATGCCAAATTTGCTTAGCTTGGTTGCTAAATTGCAGCAAATTCCACAAATGAGCAGGGAGGACCAAACACAACTGAGTTAGCATCATACGTCTTATGCGTTTTCAAGTGTTTGAACCATGTTTTTTTTTCTATAGGCCGTCACTTTCATTCTTGGCCATCATCAAAGATACAAAAACCCATAACTTCCTTCAGCAAAACGCTCCGCAGATGTGATAGAAGATATATGACCGACTCCAATTCGTATAGGGACGGGTTGCGATTTTCCCGATAAGAACAAAACTGTTGAACCTCCACGTTATATCATTGTTTCTCGTACTCTCTTCTCTTGCTATCAAAAACCGCCACGTTTTGAGCTCCCACGACTCCGCCTCTAACAAAAGATCACGATTTGAGCTCTATCCAGTGATATGCATTCCCCTCCAACATGCCATTTCGACTAAGTGGCCTTCTCCTGTAAGGCAGCACTACAGCTTCGATTGAAAAAATAAACCTTCAAAAGCAATTCAGAACCCACTCCACTTTTGTAAACATAGCTCACTCTGATTTCTGCTGATTATCCTTTCCCAAAAGACGTCCGCGATTCACGTTTTTCAACATCTTTCTAATTGAAGTACAGGACATCAGGTCGCAGAAAGGAAAAAAAAAACCGCGCTGACACCTGCAATGATCACGCGCCTTTCTGTATCCGCCGGAGTTAGCTGTTCGCACGGGGTCTATCGACGATCTTCATCCTCACCCCTGATCGACAACCATCACTAAAAACGCATTTGACATTTGCTGGCGCAAATCTCAATCCAATATTGCTTTCAATGCTGCAATCGCGAATAAGTAACTGTCACCTGTTTTCATTTGCTCCCAATTTTTCGAGTTTACGTCTGAACAACGACAAATCAGCTATATGACCTTCACTCCCCGACTCTAGTGTGTTCACTTTTATTTTGAGAAAAGTAATCTATGAAAAAACACAATGTTAACAATCTTTATTCCTTCCGAAACATCAAAGACGTCATAAGTTGGACTGGAGGATTTTCTTTTCGATAACATGCTGATTTGCTAAAAGTACGCACCCATACTTTTGAAGGAGCCTATAAAATCCAATGTGGCAACTCCCGTAGAAAAAAAAATACGGTCCGCGTATATTCTCCGATAAGCAAGAAATAAGTATAGGCCGCTGCATGACAAAGGCGCAATATCTTAGAGCGCAAACGCGGCTTTATTAGCCGCAGAGCATGAGGCGCAGGATTTGCAATGGTGAAGATACGCGCGCGTCGCGTTCGCGCCCGCTCAACTTCTACTGCTTCTGCACCTTCGTCATGCAATAGCCTTTAGAGTAAGCTGCGAGTTGTAAGATGCACTCCAGCAAAAGTTGATAGAAAGCATTTATGAATCTATTGTGAGGAGGATGTGAGGAGGATGTTACATCCAACCACTTTGAAAAAAGAAAAAAAACAAAAAAAGGCTTTGGTTTTTTGCAAAGCTATCAATTGTGTGACACTGAGTATCGTCCCTTCCACAGTTGCTGCTCTTGGTCTGCGTCTCAGACCTGCTACGTGTGGCTAACATGTTGGCAACGTTTTCAACAACGTTGGCGTCGGCAGAACATTTTGGCCACGCCAACATGTTGTGGCACGTTGCAAACATGTTGTTGCCACGTTGCCAACATGTTAGCCACACGTGACAGGTCTGAGACGCAGATCAAGGGTAGCAGCAACTGTGAAGGGTACGGATATGATCCTCAGGGATGTCCCCGTAGGTATAGGCGTTTCCCATGCGTATAGCGGGCGTGGCTATGCAGATATTTGAACACGTTGAAGAACTTGTTGAACCTCCACTCTAAAGCACTAGTTTTTGTACTCTCTAGCTATCGAAAACTGCTACGCGCATACGTTGGCAAACGTCGGCAAAGCTCCGCCCGCTATACTGTGGGGAAAGGACGATACCACGTCAGCTCGCTGCCTTTCGACTGTTTTGGGATGACGTGGTACCTATGGGAACATTTCTGAAGAACGATACCTACGCCGACCCGTGACGACCCGTTGCTGCTTGGCGAAGCCTGTTGCGCCACAGTGTCCCCATCACATTAATCGTAAAACGGAATAATTTTTCCCAAGAAGTATCTCCAGAAGGCTGTGGGCTTTTTCGCCTTCCAGAATCTAGAAAAAGGCTAATTAGTCAAATTTTTAAATCAGCGATGATTTTGAATTTGAGTGAAACATTGGTTTCATGTGAAATAATCTCGATTTTTATCACAATCTAGCTTTTGATCCTATGGAATTGGCGGCTGAAAGGCGGGGCTTTGGGGCCTAGTCGGCTAGAGAATGATCAGAGAGCATGCTCGTAAGAGAGACGCAGCGTCAGGTGCGAGCGGTGGCCATCCAGCCGCCAATCCCGTTGAATCGAAGGGTATCTAACAATAATAATAAAGCGCAGGGGGGACCATCCGACGTCAACAACCGGCGAAGAATGTTTGCCCAGATCTCTGAGTTAATTCTTGCACTTTCACTTGCTTCCATACTGTTTACCGTTACGACTCAACCTAAGTGCAACCTATGACGTCATCAATGGTATGATGTTTTGCGCCATCTTCGGTTTTCCGTCTGCTTCGGTGATGTTTATCACGACGTCAAGCTAAGTGCAACCCCAATTCATTCGCCTACAAAGCTGTTAGCGGTCGATTTATTTCAACCGCTTTACATTTTGCTTCATTTGCGAAAATAAGCAAACGTCGGATAGCATCTTCAGGTCGGTGATAATACTTAACATCAATATCTGTATTACATCTCCTCGATTCTTTCTTAATTGGTGCACCACATCATCATTGTTTTTATCACTAAACGCATCTTTACGTGCAAAAACAAATCTCAAAATTGAACCTTTCCTTAAAAATCAAGCAAAATCTTATCACTCACTGTCCATTTTCCTATTGTGCACCATTCCATTTTTGTCTTCATTACCAAACGCATCTCATTAAAATTTTCAAATTTTACTCTGAAAAAACTCTTCCGCAAGAATGAAGCAAAAGAAGCGAATGAAGCATGCTGAACGTATCTTCACATGAAAAATTCCTTAAACTCACTTGAAAATCGAACCTTTTTGAGAAAATAGTCAAACATCAATACTGTGCGAACTTTCCAAATTGTTATCCACTAAGTGATATAAAAACATGGTGATGCGAATTGCCTTGAAACACTAAACGTTATGCAAAAAGCTCACTTTGCAAGCAATGCAGGTTCTAAGAGAACACTTCATCTCAGGAAAAAAAATTTAAATTAATCCAAAGACTGAAAATTTCAAAAAAACTGTAAAAGTTACTGTGATGTGACAGACGTTTTGAAAAGAGCTACACGCTGTCTGTCTGCTATCAGTATACCAAGTGTGAACAAAAGAGATGGGAAGAAAGGGACGCTTCACTAACCACCAACTCAACCCTTGCTAACCTCAGAAACATGTAGCTTTTTAGTGCAATTTTGTCAGAACATTGCACTACCTCAAAATCGTATAGACAGCGGTGATATGCTTGATTGAACAGCTTAAATTGGATATACGCTTCATTACTAGCTCTCTTTACGGAAATCGAGTCAATAGCCTACCAAGATGAGTTGGAAAATGGGTGCGCTTTAAAGCATTTCGGGTGGAATTTATAGTCCTATATGGGCGTCTTATATGGAAGGCTTTCCAAATTGTTGAACATTCTGGAAAGCCATATAGGACGCGAACGCGAGCTCTGGCATTAGAATTTTTAAAGCATATATCGTGAAGAGGAAGGGAGGTTTTTCATTTAGGAAATTTCATAATGGTAAGTTAGAATTTTGGCTAAATGCATTCAAGTGCGTTGAGTTGAATCCTCTTGCTGAAATCTCGCAAAGAATTCAGAATAGTTACTTTGAGGCCCATATGCATGGAAACCCCCCCAGTGGCAAAAAAAGAAGCGGCGTCCCCAATGATGAAAAGCCATAGCAGTGTTCACCCGCGGCCCTTTTATGACAAGGGACGTCGCTTACTTCACCCCAGCTTTCATATGGGCCTTCTAAGGCAGTTCGTAGGGACAGTCGATGAGGAGAGCAGAGCCCCGGGTGAAAACAGCCATGAAAATGTACATAGCTGGGAAAAGCTTGCCGGGTTTGTGACCGCCACTTTAGTCAGAAAACTTTCGGATGTGAAAATTTGAGAGTATCCGAGGATTTTCGCAAATGTGGGAATGAGCAACTTTGGCAGCTACAGTTTATGGTGATAACGCTGAAACTTTGGCTCAAAACCGCACACTAACGCTTAGGGCTTGCGCCGCATTTCGCATTGCAGGAGGGTTCAAAGAAAAGGTGGGAACGGACAAGTCCTAACACCGCAGACATGATGCAGAATCTTTGCGTTAAACAGCACATCACATCAATTTTGGCCTGATTCGGTGCACAGACTTTAAAGGTGTAAGGTGCCGCATTTTCTCAACAGCATCTTTGGAGCTAGACTCGAAAGAAAGCGATTAAGTAAGATTGAAAGGATTTGAAAATGCGAGAAAAGACCGGTAGTTTGGGCAGTTTATAAAGGAAACATTTGGATGAAAATTGGGGGGGGGGCCAGTTTGGCTCAGAACTCAGGAATGACAATAAAACGCGAGTTGCAAAGAAAGCTGAGAGGAAGCGATTAATTTATCACTTTGGTTAATGATGTAACTCGGTAAACCACTTAAGGCCCGGACAGACTTCACGCGATTTGATCGTCGCGACTGAATCGCGACGAGACAACTGTTACAACATCATTCCATGCCGATCAACTTGCATTTCGGTTGTGATACTTTTCCAGCCCGAAATTTTTGAATGTGAAATGAAAATGAATGGAAATGTCGGCGATTGAGTCGCGACGATCAAATCGCGTGAAGTCTGTCCGGGCCTAAAGCAGGAGATCCTGACATTTAACTTTGATGATCCCCGAGTTCGTTGAGTGTCTGAGAAATCGCAATACTTTTGGAGGAGAAAAGGTTTCCACGCTCTAACTTTGAGAGTCATATCCCACTTCACACACACAGCCAGTCCGGAGCGCCGCGAAGCGGCGCTTCGGACTGGTCTAACAATAAAACACCATGACCATTGTCACCCCACACTACTCGGAAATGATTTTCAAACCAGTTCATTGGTAGCATTTATACGCGCAGACATTTTCCCCACTCCCACAGCAAGAAGAGAAAGGCAATGGGCCCTTGCTGCATCAATGCAACAGATTTTCTTGTTAGCAGTTGGAAAGCATGATTCGGTGATCTAGCGGGAGCAAAAAGTTGATTCCGTTTCTAAACGAAAAAGAAGTGTGAATTGGCAAATATGGGCAGGTTCTTATTTTTCATAAAACTCTAAAAAAGGCCAAGATTACCTTTTACTACATCAACGCTTCTTGTAATGCTATGCGTAGCTTCTCTCCTCCATCATGGTCACTCGAGGCTTGCTGGCTATGTAAAATCAATCATTTGGGTTGCCATAAGGCGACATATATTTGCATATCATGAATTATCAAGCTTTTCCAGTGAACAATCCAACCGACCTAAAGAAATCATGTATAGAAGTCGGGTTCCCAGATTACTGTAAGCATGTTCTCTTGGTGAACGAACCCACCTTCCTTTCTTCTATAGCAAGACACTTTGACACTAACATCATGATTCTCTAATGACGAACCATGGCACTCAAAGCAGTTTGGAAATCACGCACGACCGCCTAGAAAAGCGTCCTTATTCGGAAAGTTGCTATGAGAATAAATGCAGTAAAACCATAAAAATGGTTTGACTGCAAAACGAAAAACGTGAAATTCTGCTTTCTCAACATATCGTTCTACAATGTCGACCGCGTGTCCATAAAGTTGAGAACATTTAGCAATTTCTGAGGAAAGCTAGAAAGGATGCTGGGTAGCCGTCACTTAAAGTACCCAAAACTGTAGTAGAAAAACTCAACTCAACCTTTTTGACGTGATTTGGAACTAATTTCATAGAAGCAAGAGATACACTTGAAGGCAGCGTCCAAGCAAATATGGACATATGGTGCTCGATTTTTTAAAACGCGTTTTGCCCAGACACTGCCTTCAATGTCAGACATTTCAGAATAGCCCATTTCCAAGTTCATTTTTTTACTATTTCGACAAGAAGAACACACTAACATGAATTTTTCTGGAGTTCTCATATATTCGCGAACGTATAAGGTCAATGGATACCATTTCACTTAATACAACCGAAAAACTCAAAATCATGGGTTTCGCTGGACATCCGATTAGCAAGGAGGGTGGGGAGGGTATTCGACCTGCTGATCACGGATATAATATTTATTCCGCATGCTAAGGCATTCGGGAGGTTAGGGTAAGCCTACGGTATAGGATCAAAATCTAAGATCTCGTTGAAATCCTCTAAGAGGGAACATTCGACATGCTGTTCAAGAACAACACACTTTTTCCACACGAGAACGTCACCCTTTATAGTTACGGTAAGTGTATGGTAGGGGATCAAAATCACAGGCTTTTCTTAAACTTCGCCTGGGAGGGGGGAGGGGGGACCTTAGCACGTAAGTATCATACTAATTTCGTCCACCTGAGATATCATCTAGCTCATGTAAAAAGAAACACACTTTGCAAACTCCAATGAATACGTATAGGCAACTCATGCACGCACAGACTGGACTCTGTCACATCCCAATAAGATAGTTCGTTTATGAAAGAGACAGCAGACGGCAAGGGGGATGAAATGGCACTCAATCAGCCAGACGCCGACAGCGTCCGTAGTGACTAGCTCATTTTGCTTGCGATGAATCGCCTATGTATGATTAAGAGATATGGTTCTCTGATTCGAAAGCGATATAATTTTAGAGAACTCTTGCAGTATAACGCGTACTTAAGCGGAACAAGGAATAAATTGGTAGAAATCAAAACAATTGATCGAGCCTCAATTCATGAAAAAAAGAATCTTCTTAGCATAAGTCACAGTCTTAACAGGCTGTGATTATATCATACCCATTGTTGATTTTGTCATAAAAAAAGTGAAAACTAAAGAGCGAAATCCAAAGGAATACAGTAGTAATAGTTGATGCTTACCTGCTTTCAGCATCATGTTTGGAACACATCCTAATGAGTTCGACATGAATATCACCAAGCAGGAGTCATTCGACATGAGGCCTCAAAAAATCTTCAAATAGAAAGGGTGCCAATCGCAACGTATGCCAATAACTGCACAAAAGCTCGAAAGCTGAAATAGAAAAATAAATATAAAATAGAAACGTTATAAGAAATGATTAGCAGAAACAGTTTGGGCACATCTCAATGGTGCTAGTAGATATCAAGTGGTATAGGAATAAATCCTGAATACTTTCTGGAAGTCCAAGTGGTGGTTTATCCGCCTTTGGCAACTCCAACCATGGTGACCGAGGGCACTCACTCTCAACCATGTTGAAGTTGCCAAGGTTCTGAGTGCAATAGGGCAGACTTGCACACTGGAGGCTTACCACAAATTCATGAACTTAACGTCACCACTGAATAAGATTTATAAGCTGATCGCTACAGCTACACAAGTTTTAGACGACCTTTCGGGAACACCAAAAAGTAAATTATCGTAAACAAGGCTGTCAAGCTCATTCTGAGTTGCACACGAGAGTTTAAAGCGGAGAAAGCTTATGGAATTACTTGAGGTTTGGAATACTCTTCCTCGCTAAATGGTGACTCGAAATCAAAGCATGTAACATAGTTATTATCATCATCATCATCATCGTACATCCACGGTTTCGAGTGTTTGCTTCTGATGACTTTCCTCTACCGCTACTTTTAAGCTTTTGATGAAAAGGGAAGCAACAAAATGCCACTCAGTGTATGGTGATATCATATATTTGGTGATAGGATTTCCGACAACTGGCTAGAGGAGAAGTCAGATATCTGCAAGAGGGAGAAAATTTCCCGAATCGAAACGTCTTCAAACACAAGATGTTACTGGCAAGCTGAAGATTCAGAATTACAGTTCTAGCACAAAATACCTCATTAAGAAATCGCAACGATTACTTCGAGAATTTCTGACAAATGGTCAAAATAAGCCAGGTAGATCGGATATTCACAAAAGGGAGAATGTCTCTCTAATCGAAATGTCTTTGAACGTATGGTGATATATCGCATAGTTGGTGATAGGATTTCCGACAAGATGTTTCTGACAAGTTAAATATGCAGAATTACAGTTCTAGCACTGAATACTCTTGATAACAAATCGCAAAGCAAACACTTTTATCCAGTATATATAAGAAAAATCACCGAGAACGAATGACCAGAATTTGGAAATTCACATACCTCGCTTTTGATCTCAACCGACATTTGTGCGGAAAGAAGCTTTTGTTCTTGATTCTTATGGTCTGCTTCGCTTCTTTTCTTGGCTTCTTCCTGTATTCCTGGAAGGTTTAGGAACTGCGCTTCGCCATGCTGCGATATAGCTTCCTTACGTAATCCGTTCGTAATGAAGGGGCGCACTCAGCTCCGGGCGTGCTCGACGCAAGATGCAAGACCTAGAAGACAAGACTGCAACAAACAGCGCAGAGTCAAAGCAATGAGATCCTTGACAAGTTAATGACACAATTTCCACCGATAGTCATCTCCTCAGAATAAATCAAAATGAGAGTTTCTTAGGCGCTGTTAGATTCTTTGAGACGTTGACAACATAGCTCCTTCCAACTACTCTTTTGGCAGCTTTTAACAAACAATTCAAAATTAGCGCTAAACTGACGGTGGAGGGCAGCAATCTTGAAAAAATCATTTGATTTGCAGCGGGATTCTGCACATGGTAGCTTCCACTCAGGTCCGCTTCTGACTTCAACACTCTGTCGCAGGGTATGGGTTTGGCACGTTTCCCTGGCGGATGAGCTGACTTGCCTTAGCGATTAGTGCGGGCAAGACTGATAGAATGCGTCCTCGCAAGGCGTGGCATCTTCCGTGGCCGCTGAAACAGAACGTTCGTCAGTGAAGCGATATGCGAGTAGAGGACAAGGTGCAAAAATACGAAGGATAGTCCATGGATGACTATGGAAACAGCTGATTTGCGCGCAAAAAGTGAAGGATTGAGCAAAGCGCATTACAAAGCGGATCATTTGAAGACAGCGCAATTATCGAAAATGCTCGCCATCGAAGAAATTTGCAGTAACGACAGAGTATGTTTACGATGCACGCTAATGACAGAAGAAAACATACTCATCTCATCACCGTAGTTGATTTTCGTAAATAAAATAGTGAACGAGGAGATGACATGTGGAAGCTTTTTCGATCACCCTTTTTCCAAGAAAGAAACAGTTGATCGGAGCTTCTGTCCTAAAATTCAAAAAATTAATGAGAATATGTGAGAATAGTATGTAAGCGCAACTTGTAAAGGATCTCACCACTGCATGTCGAGGACGTCTAAACATTGTTTTGACCAAAGTTGTTGCGTAACCGCAGGACTCGTACTAATCAACGAATCAGCTTGCGGATACGTAGACAACTATGGAAAACATGGAAATTGCCAAGATAAACATGCTGACTCGAACTAAGCCATTGCTGATATGCTGAGCGGTATATCCAGTTTTGAAGGTGAGGCGAACTGAACACAAAAAAACGGCATGAAAAGACTTGCTGAGATTTACTTACCTCAGTCGCAACGCTATTCATGGAACAACGTAGGCCATCATGACTTCCTGTCCTACGTCATGTTTGAGGAAATCATTCTATATACGCGAACACTAACAACTCCATGAATCCATGACCAACCTTTCCTCGAGCAATACCACCTATGACGACTAAGAGGAGCTTCATCCTTTCGTGATACGAGTTTGTTTGGTACAACAAGTTCTTCAGTGTTGTTAGAATTCTTCGACTTCCTACAGGCAGGTATTGGAGACAGGGTTTTTGATCACCTGAAAAGGCAAAAATAAACTATAGAAACAATTTCCTCTTTGAGCTCGATCATGCAAAACTAACAACTGCGACGCACTCTCAGTGTTTTCAATGTGAAGTTGAAGGCAGTGCTCACACCAATCCGATCACATGGTTTTCGGAACGAGGTGGACCTAACCAAGACTTGTCTTTACGGAAAGAGAGAGAGAGAAAGGGGAAGGAAGAGGGAGAGGGAGGGGAGAGAGAAGGGGGAAGAGAGAGAAAAAAAAGAAAGAAAAAGAGTTTTCCTTAGTAATGGCAGGAAAGCGAGCGGTGGCAGCCGTGAAAAACAGGGCGCGCGCGCCGGGACCACCGCTCGCTTTCCCGCTCTGTGCCGCATTTTCAAATTGCGGCTATGATTTTATATATTATGATACCATTCAAGTTGGAGTCTGCGATGGAAACCGAGCAACAGGGATATTTCTAAACCATATCCGGAACACTGGACGTAGTTCGATAAAATCAATCACTCCACTTGCTCTTGAAAAACATTCTATTCCACAGGTATAGACCAATGTTGATGAGAACAATCAAGAAATGTCTTTTACAAAACATGTAGCTCCGTTCTTCAACGTGTTTTTTTTGAAAGGTAAAAGTTGACATAAGGGCCCGTAGTAAACCCCCCATCAGGGCGTCTCTCGAGACGCGGACCGAAGTTGAGGTCATTGCGCCTCAGTCCAGCATGCGTCGACCTATTGATCTGGATGCGGATCGCTTTCTAGACATTATGATCAAGTGTGTTCTTGAGAAAGGAACCACTCGATCCGATTTGGTGAAACGGGTAAGTGATTGGAATTAAACGCGCACGGCTGTGGTTCGACTCCGTCGCGACACATCTTTTGCTGCATCGCGGGCGATCTTTGATAGCGGCCATTATCGCAATCGATGATGACCGCTATCAAGAATTCGCCTAGCAAACACACGGATAAAACAAAAATACACTTTGCAACGAAAATTTTATGGAAAAACGAAATGCTTGCGGCGTGAATTCAATGAAATAAATGAATGAGTTCTCGTTTTGGACAGCTTCTCAAAAAAAAAAAGTCGGTAAAGTTTACAAAAAAAGGAAAGTATTCGCTTTTATTGTTTTCCTCCAAAATCAGCTGTTCATCGATCCTCTCCTTTTCGGGCGCGGTTGTGCAGTTTTGCGCCTATTTTGTCTGCATTTTTTGGCAAAGCTGTGTGTATCGTAAGTTACTCAGGAGTAACTTATGTTAGATGCAGTCACCTCTTGTCTGCGTCTCCTCTTCTACACACTATTTGGATCACTCTAACATCCGTTCACGTTGAGGTGACTTGAACGTTAACTGATGTGGAAGAGTTGACTGCAGCAGGTGGACAGATCGTCAACTATCAGTTGACTTGACCATCTTATAGCATGGTAGGGTGGGCGGTCATCAGTTCACCTCACGTGCGGTGAACTGATGGGTTAAGTTGAGTTCACCTCAACTGATCAAGCTTTACTACGGGCCAAGATGTTACTATTGCCTTTACCTATGTAGAGCTTGCACAGACCTCATGTTCAAATTTTTACCAGTTCGCTCAAAAACTTTCGTTATTAAATCGCAAGTTTGGATGCAACATGTTTGTATAAACTCTTACGTGCTCGTTTTCCTCATTTTTTCATTTATGTTGATCTAGGTAATAGCTTTACAGCAAAGCATTTCACAAATAAGATCATTACCATTTATCGCTATTCTAAACGCTTAACGCATATGTAATCAAAAATTGCGACTGTGGAAAGTTTCTAGCCTGAGTTAACATAGACATCTGCTTACTCGCATGTACTCGTTTCTTTTATTTTTTAGCTCTTTGTTGCTGTGCATGATCATATCTCCCCCTTTCTGTCCCTACTGTAATCGCACCTAAACTTTCACAATCATACCTATACATAAAGCCATGTACTCTGGTAACCTTCACGGCGGCATAAAAAACAAGACCTTTTCGGGAAAAAATCAGTCATCCGAGTTGAGTCATCCTGGGCGAAGTCTCGAATGTCAAGATCATAACCAAATCGAAATAAATGTGAATAAAGCATGCATATGGATAGTATCCTCACAAAATCACGGCAAAACCAGAAAAGCTGCGTTTATATAGTTTCTTTACGTCAAAGGAAAGGTTTTTGTATGCATTTTCACTAAAACTTGAGACAAAATTCCTCTTATAAGCTTTTTTTAGGCTATCATCAAGTTCAAAAAGTTAAAAAAAGCTGTTAGAGTTTATTACAGACGTGAAACAGCGTTTGAATCTTGCGCCGAGAAGTCGAGGAAAATGCTGGTTTATCTCTTAATGAGTAATTTTCAACGCCTGCAACGTTGTCAGTGCTTCCAGACGTGTCATGACGATCAAAATCATATATAATGTTACAGGGTTTGGTTGAGAATCCGCAGAGATCTAAGACCACAGCCAAACTCCGGTACTCTTTTCTTCGTTGTTTTAACTTTCAGATAACTTCAGGGTGTCCCATAAGTTCCGTCCGTTTTGATTTTAGTCGCAATAAGTCATGAACTTCTTGATTCCAGGTATATTTCATAGAGCAAAGTAAGCTCTACAAGGCGACGTTCTCGATTTCGCACTATTTCAAATCCATCTTGAGTTTGCAGCCAGAAACACCAAAAAGCTTCAACCGGCCGAAATATAAAGAATAAATTGTATCTCATTCTAAAGGATCCTAAAGAATTCGAACGTTTTGACAGATGCACTATACACATCAAACATTGATATTAGGTCGCTCCGAAAATATGTCGCTTTTTTTCAAGCGTACGCTACATCTTGTGGAACAAAAATGTGGAGATCCTGGTAGCATTTGATGCAGCATTTGATTCTCTTTCTAACGGTTATTAATCACTGCGCAGAATTTGATAACTTCTCGAAAATTGATCAAAATCTGCGATCCATGCTTTTTGAGAAAGCTAAAATTCACAGTTTCTAAATTTTTATAACAACTCTTGGAAAGGCCCGAGTAGCGGATAAATAGAGTAAACTGTACAGGAAACAGCAAAACTTTTTCATACTTCCAGAGCTCGTCATGATTTTTATATAGATTTTTTGATGGAATTACCGAACTTTAGCAGGCTTGTTTCAGACATATATGCATCAAATACCAATAAATCTTTGGATTTTGAAACTTACAAAGATGGATTATGGCTTGACACTAATTTTACAAACCAAATTCACCGTTTCAGACCAGCAACTTTCAAAAATTCCAGGTACAGTCTGGGGCGCCCTGATCTGAGTTATGATGATTTTATTCCGGAAAATTTGATGAATCGGAAACAGAAAGCAACCGTGAAAGAGGTGAAAAAGCTGCGTACCCGTAATGATACCCGAGTTGCTTGCCGTTTACTGTTCTGTAAGGTTTAAGTTGAGCAAATATGGATTTTGATGGCATTGAAAAATTAATTTCGGAAACTCTAAGCAGCCAGCTAATGAAAAGAAGAAAATTGCTATGTATCCTATGAGGTTTGCTCTATCTACATGTCACTTGCATTTCTTCGGAGATTGGATACAAAAATTTAGAAAAATAACCGAACTTGACCATGGCAAAAAGCATGAGTTGCAGATTTTGGTATTTTTCGAGAGCTCATTGAATATTATGCATTGTCATTACAATCTTAGAAAAAGGGAAAATGCTGCATCGATTGGTTCTAAGATCTCTTGAAAATCTTGATTCCGTGAAATGTGGCGCTCATTTGGAAAAAAAATGACATTACTTTCGAGACGACCTAATAGATTGAAACATGTTTTTTTTGTATTTCATTGCGCCAAAGAATAGCATTGTTCAAGTATCTTGCTTTATTTATCCAGAAATAAAAAAGAATCTCTATATGTCAGTAGATTGTTTAAAAAAGCACGAAGAGCTCTTTCGAACGGTTTGTCACTTATTTTATGACTAGGAGGTAGAGAAGCGCAAGATTGAAAAATATTCAAAAAAATCTTGTTCAACGTACTCTCTTCTTCAAATCTGGGCAGCATGATGTATTGAATATAGTTTGTTGTGATGTCCGTCACATTCGTGCGGAAACTGACTCCATGGTGGACTAGAGACCTCCGAAGAAGACGGTATTTGTCGAAACGTAAGGTCAACAATAAAGAACCACCACAAAAACTGGTTGGTAGAACAACACTATGCAATATTCGATACATCATGCCCAGATTTGAAGAAGAGAGTACGTCGACAAGATTTTTTAAATATCTCTCAATCTTGCGCTTCTCTACCTTCTAATCATAGACAAGCGTCATACCGTTCAAAAGAGCTCTTCATGCTCTTTCAAACAATGTATGACGTATAAGGATTCCTTTATATTTTTGGATAAATAAAGCAAGATACTTGAAAAATCCGATTTTTTGGCGCAATAAAATACAAAAAAAAAATTATAAATTCGGAAAGTAGAAGAGATTTGAGGTATGCTGTATATGGATGGACAGAGCCTAAAGAGCTCTATCAGAAGACGGTAAAAAACCTTGGTTCCTTGCAAGGCAGTAAATAACACTTATCTTCGTTCTCGAAAATGCTAATGACATATCTCCTGACTTTGAATGTTGCAGCAAGCCATCGTAAGAGTGGTAACTGCCCCATCACTCATTGCAGCAGTGGTACCTAGGGGTTCTCACATATTTCACTGCGCAGAACTACTAAAAATTTATGATTTGTCAATGATTGACTTTGCGTTTCAGCCAGTATGAAAAATTTCAAATACGCAAATGACCTTATACAGGTATTATCTACAAGAAAATGATGCATTTTAACAACTTTTGAAATTGGAAAGTTCAATAACCTTTCTTCCTCGAAAAATCTACAGTTTTTCTCTAGGCATCCCATTTTTTACCGATAGATTTGGAATACTGCTACTAAAGCTCTACTTTGCATAAGTTCCACTGTGAAAAAATGCAAATTTTCAAATAGTCGAAGCAAGAATGTCAGTAAATAAAATGCCGCTTTCGAAGATTGTATCTTGCACCTGGATTGGTGCGAATGTGCAGCAAATATATATATTCGTTCTTGAGCAATTGATATACAAGATCCACACATGCGCTTCTTTCACACCTTCGCGTATATGAAGCTTCAAAATAAATGTGTACAATGCAGATAATGCAGAAGCCACTGCATTTTTATGATAATTCACAAATTTTTATTGCTTATCTTATCTCTTTTGCTCTCTTATTGCCAGCGCTATATGTGTTTGCTGAGTGCTGCGTTCTTCCTATGCTGATCATGTAAACCAAAGCTGTATTACAGGGCTCTGTGGAGCTTGTCTGCAAGAGCGTATAATACGATTGCGATGTTGCACCGTGGAGTCTTTCTCTGCGTTCTTATAAGTGTAAGCAGCATTTTCTCAAAAGTCAAACCTGATGAAGCATTTCAGTTTTTGGCTGTTCCGAACCTAGCCGATTTCAAATGGAAAAACTGCGAAAAAAGATATTATTATGGCCTGAGTTGGTATAAGGATTGGGTGAAAATGTTTTATGAAACAGTTCGTTCGCGCTGCAGAGGAGCATCACTGGTTAGCCATAAATCATAGCTGTGAAAATTGTAGTTATTTGAGTTAGTGAATATGGTTCACAGTTAGATCCACGCTGGGATCGGCACGAGCTGGACCCGGAGAGTTTTCGGAGCGAGTCCTCCTTTAAATCGCAAGAATTTTACGCACTCCCGCTTGATTAAACCCCTCATTTCTCCCTACTTGATTTTTTGCCCTTACATTTTTGTTGAACTCATCCTCACCTTAAGATAAAGGGGAAAAGCCGAAAAGAAGAAAATGAAAAAACCTCTACCTTTGCCTGCCAAACAAATAAATAGAGCAACAAACAAAAAAAGAGAAAGAACAAACCGACGTAAGCATAGTAGACACGAGTACCCAGCGAAAGATTAATTTGCGCTCTCTTTGCTTAAGGGCGAGCTTTGCAACCGAGCAGATTACGATGCTAGTGAAGGTTTCTTTGAATGTACAAAATTGTTGAAAGAAAAGAATATGCTACCGTTTTCCCTCGTATAAAAACATTTGCAGTAAAGGTACGATTTATGAAGAAGGTACGGATATTACGTGAGCGGTGGCGTACCAGTGGTATGCTAATGAGCACCAGTTTCAAGAGAAGGCACGCCGGTGGCGAACCCCAGCATGCTAAAAAACAACGTCATACTCATCCGCAAAAACCATGCCCTCTTTAGTTTTCCTTTTTTCAAAACGATTTTAAGCTTGAGCCGATTCAAGCTGCGCCGAGCCTCGACCCAAATCTATCAAAGAGAAAAATCTCAGAGTTAAAAGTATAACTTAGAAGCGCGCAGAGGCATCATGAGTTCAACGGACGCCAACCGACGAGAGCGTATCTTCACTATTGCAAAACCTGCGCTTCATACACTCTGCAAAAAATGAAACCGCGTTCGCTTTCCACTAGGAAAGCGAACGCGGTTTTTTTCACATGCAATGACTTGTTTGTTTCCACAGGATTATAACTGTAATACGGAAGGAGCTACGGACAGATATCCACGCCTGTGGTTATCTGACTTTACTGAGATTGAGGGCGATATGTTTGCAGCTCTTGTAAAGTAAGTTGCCACACACCTTTTCAATTTCTCATCGTTATAAAGCCATTTAGGTCCAGTCTACGTTATCGACCTGGCACGGCCTATGATGCTGTTCTAGTATTCACCGCGTATCAGCAATTTTGTGAGGTAAATTGAGCGATACACAAACTTTGAATTTTTTGCATGCTTCCCATATTATGTTGTATAGTAGAAGGCGCTTCAGCCCATCATATGCGTCTAAATAGGTCCGCTTGGCTGCTATGATCACCGCTCCATTTTTCAAATTAAAGCCTTCGCAAAGTGCAGCCAAAGTGACGCCTGAATTGTTGCACGCATATCAATATACAGCGATTGTTGTGAAAGAATGCTTCAAGCAATCGCAAGAACTAAGCTCTTTTAAAGCAGTTTTACAAAGAATAGTCATCGGTGTCTATCCTTTAAAAAGAATTAAGCGGTGATTGTGATAATGTAAGCAGAATAATGAGAGTGTGTACACGTACAAAGGAAGGTTACTTGGTCGAAGTGGGATTTCCATAAGAAATGTGTACTGACTTAGAGCATGAAACGCTGATTCCAAATCTGCTTTCACTATCTGCAAAGCGATTCTTGGAGGGTAGTTACGGGGATGGGGAATTTTGGGGCAGAAATTTAAGACTGTGACTAAGGTAAAGAAAGGTGTTGAAGTCCTTTCGGCCTTAGAATAACTAGCATAGGTTTATTGTGTAAATGTACCAACTCAGACAATCGCATCGGGAAGTTCGCGGGTGCTTGCTCGACCACCAATCATCCATGCCGCGAGCTGCCCGGTATAAACCGAAATTGGACCCGATAAGTGACCGCGGTGCACCCTGTAAGCGCCCGATAGTTGACCCGATTAGCATGCTTGTGAGGCCTAGGAAGAGTGAAAAATCTTGGGGTGTCTTTCATGACAACGACTTGAGCACAAATTGAGCAACTTGATAGCCCATCTGTCGACATTCATCTAATGTCGTCGATATTACTCATCCGACTGCTGAAGTTTATCTCATCAGCATAAAACCTCATCTCTGTCAGATAGGAAATCCAAGAAACGATACCCAGGCTCATAAACACTTAGGGTAGCCCCATCGCTGCGACGTACCTCACGAGGGTTGCGCCTTAAACTAAAGCGTGTAAGAATTGCGGCCTTTGATAGGGCCCGCGGCCCGCCGAGTGAGGTGGTTGGGCCGCAACCGTCCCGGTAATCTCTTCCCGATTTCAACTTTGGCCGCGGCGTTCCCGGTAAAATATACATGGGCCGCGGCGTGTGCGGCTGGAATCTTAAGGGCCGCGGCGCACCGTGTAACACGCTTTGAGGCCGCGAACTTTCCGATGCAATTGTCTGAGAATTGCATACAGCACCCAGGCAGTAATTATGACCCATTTGAGCTCTCAGAGTAGGTTCTGAATGATTTTATCTAGCTACGCGTTCAAATTTTTGCTTCAAAAAATTACAATAACTCCGCTTTCAAATGAGCTTTGTAGATATTTGAAACAAACTCGGAATCAGCGTTCCATGCTCTAAAAGACAGTACCATTTCATATGGAAACGTCACTTCGACCAAGTATCCTCTCCTTGTTAGTGTACCAGCCTATATTGCTACTTCGATGGCATATAAATTCATGCTCAGCCAGATTCCCACAACTTCCCTAATATTGCAGATACAACCGCAATAGCTTATAATCTTCTTAGATTCCAATTGACCGTAGTTAGGTTTATCCTTCTTACTTTCAAGTAGTACACTGGAAGGACTGTTTGATAAGGCAAAGCGCTGTACAGAATGTATTCAACCTGGCACTCAAAAAATTTGTTCCAAGCGAGTTTTACAGCTAAATTTCAGGTCCCAAATGCTCGTAATTCGAAAAAAATCGGATCTTTTTTCAGAAACCATTACAGACCTCAATTTCTGCTTCGAACATAATCATACTCTGCGTCGGGCACTTCTGTCAAGTCTGTCCGAGCAGTCTGAAAATGTCGTAAATGAAAGCTAGACCGGTAGTTTTGGAAAAATTCAATAGAGGATTCGTTTTATAACCCATCATGTGTACTAGATGATATCATTAAGCTCAAAGAGAAGAATACTTGTTGTAAGTAACCAAGGCCTATTGAGGTAAGATGTAACCAGTGTATTCTTCTTAGATGCTGACTTCAACTCTTTTCGTTTGCGAATGTCTTCTTGAAAAAGAGAGAGTTTTCAAGCCGCGCTTACGTCGCCAAGATAATCAGATTTACCTCAATGCCTCCCTTTTTCTGGTTGATGTTTTTCGAGATAATGTAAAACTCGCAGGAAGAAATAATAAATCAAAATTTTCGGTTCACATGCGGCACTGTAAATTTTGAAATACCTGCTCTTTGACTCGCATCATTTATTCAGATTGAAACAAGTCTGTGTTATAATCGATTTTTGAAAATTCTGAATTTTAATTCCCTAGTATTGGGCGGACTCACGAGTTAAGCGATTTCTTCAATCGCGACTTTAGAAAACTATTTCAAAGAAGTTGCGATTTTTGATTAAAGTGATGTCACGAAGGATTAGTGCAAAATCTTGTTTTATCAGATATTATGCGGATTCTTAGAATGTCTGAAAGCAAAGTTCTATAATTTTAAGACTGGGCAAGGTAATATTAGGTTGAACCGAAAGCTCATTCGCACCAAATTCAAAAATTCATAACTTCTGAATTTTCCAACCTATTGGAACGCTCCTATTTTAACATTATAGAGTAGGTTATGCTCTTTATAAAGACACATCTTAGCTGCTTACCAATAATCATCTCTTGCATAGATAGGAGCTGTAGAAGAAAATTAGTCGAAATTCGAATTTTCTGTGTAGAGTCATAAAAATCGGAAACTTGCAACAAAAAACGGAGCAGTCGGTTTTGTAGGTTCTTTCACCAGCTCTTTCTAATAGTGTAAAGTTTGCGCCGATTGAACGTCTCTATGAAAAGTTACGATTTCCCTGAAAAATGCCAAAATAAATCAAAATCGCCCTTTTGTATGGCTTGCTCGAAAATCGTAACTTTTCATAGAGACGTTCAATCGGCGCAAACTTTGCACTATTAGAAAGAGATGGTGAAGGAACTTACACAACCGACTGCTACGTTTTTTGTTGCAAGTTTCCGACTTTTTATGACCCTACACAAAAATTCAAATTTTGACTAATTTTCTTCTACAGCTCCTATCTATGCAAGAGATGATCATTAGTAAGGCTAAGATGTCTTTACAAAGAGCATGACCTACTCTTTCATGTTAAAATAAGAGCGTTCCAATAGGTTGGAAAATTCAGAAGTTATGAATTTTTAAATTTGGTGCAAAAGAACTTTCGGTTCAACCTAATAATTTGGGGGACATGGAAGGGTTATCTGGAAGACTCACAACGAATACATTCTTGTTAGAAGGAGGAAAAAATTGCAAGACAGTTGTCAAACTATCTCTATTCTGCCGGATTTGCAGATCCATCTGAAAAATCGCACTAACTTTCGAACCAACCTAATGCAGTGTCTTAAAATGCGCACTGCTTGCATTGATACGTCTCCAGCTTTAATGTCTTCTGCTTATCTCTAGACTAGTGAACTAGCAAGTGAGGGTGCCAGATTGCATCCGCGCGCTTCGGGACCGCTACGCGGATTCCCGCTATTTGCACATTTTTGAATTGCGCCTACGATTCTTTATATATTAGACTAGCTGGCTTACCCGGCTCCGCCGTATGTTCCGAATAGAAAATTCCATTTCTTAACCGATCCGGCTAAACTTGGCACACATACACTTCGGGCCCCGGCGAATGTCACAGTCCACTTTACGTTATCGATCGATGTCGATTTTATCGATTTTTTGCAAAATTTGAGCTAGGGGGCTGGAATTTGGCAGAGGGGTGTAATCGAGCATGCTGATCCCCCCTGTGCCAACTCCCAGCCCCGTAGCTCAAATTTTGCAAAAAATCGATAAAATCGATATCGATCGATGACGAAAAGTAGCCTATGACACCCGCCGGGGCCCGAAGTGTATGTGTGCTAAGTTTGGTCCCGATCGGTTCAGAAATGGAATTTTCTATTCGGAACATACGTACACACAGACAGACAGACAGACAGACAGACAAACAGACATTCAGCTTTATATATAAGATAGATACCATAAAAGAAATTTCTCAGGAAGTGACTTTACCTGAGTTTTCAGTAGGGAACGAGTCACCAATCCCTCTTCATTACCGTAGGTTTACGGTAGGATTTCAAAAAGAGTCCTAGCAAAAAAGTGACTTTAGTTAATTCGAGGTGACCTTTCCAAATGAAATATATACCATTCTGTAAAAATTCAAACGCTATTACGAGTCTGCTTTCATTAGTTGACTCTTAACGGCAAGTTATGAGTGTGCTCGTAAGAAAGGCAACTGAAACAATGGCTAGATTTGCTCCAATGCTGCAATACAGGGCGTCCTAAAAATAAGTACACACTTCCCATTGGGCATTTTCCGCCATTCAAGTACCATCTGTAGAGGAGGCTTCAGCTCAGACTTTCAGTATCGAGCGAATCACCGATCGCTCTTTTTGTAGGGTTACTGCAGAAACTTCGACAAGGCCATTGGAAGCCATATTCTGCCTCGGAACAATATCAAACAAGCTAAAAACTTATACTATGGTAATGGAAGCCGCTGATTTTGAATATGAAATTTCCATTTTACTGTGTGCTTCTTTCCAAATCCCAGGTAAGCCGTAGTAACCGAGTTCCCAGTATTTGTCAGAAATGTGATTACACCTTCAAATATCTGATGGCATATTTCACAATGGTTCTACATGTTGGGAGTTCTTACCGTAATCCTACAGTAGAAAAGAGCGATCGGTTAATCGATTGATACTATATAGCTAAATTAAAGCCTTCTCTACAGAATGGTGCTTGAGTGGCAAAAAAAGACGAATTGGAAGAGAGATACTGGCGATTGAAAAGTGTGTACTTACTTTCGGGACACCCTGTATAATATAGATTAGGGTACTTTAAGAGACGATCTTTTGTATAGGGTGTCCTAGAAGTATGTAGCACTGTTTGATCCTTAATATCTCTCTTCCCGCGAAGTCTTTTTCCGAGAACTTCAACTTAGGGTGGACGGTGCCTTCAACTTAGGCTTACAGCGCGGAGCAAATCGCGATCACTCCTTATTGCTGTGCTGTTGGACTACAAAACTTTCGAGAGGATTTTGAGCTCTTGACGGTCCGGTGTCCTGTTGCTTCAGGTAGCAAACTAAACCCTTTAAAAACTCTTACGTTGGCATAATCAAAATCACTGACTAAATAAGAAGCTTGCCTCCACCTTACCGCAATACTTTGTTCACAAGTTTGCCAAGAAATAACAGTGAATCATTTTATTGTTACTTTATAATCTCAATTCCTCTCGAAAATACGATTACACTACCTAAACCAAAACTCAGGTAAAGCGGTGAAATCAGCGTGTTTGAAAACCTGCTGCGTTGGCTGTCAAATTTTTTTTGAAACCGCGGCTGCAATGGTGGTGTATGCTGGAAGTTCACTGCTCTATTAAAGCGCTGGACCGATCGCAACATTTGTTTTCTCCCAAATTTGTCTTGCATTATTGTTGCGAAAAACACCCATAACTCTTGGGCAGAGGCGTTCGACAGATAATGGCATCAGCGTTTGATACTTTTCATAATGGTATGGATCTCATATGGAAAAACTACTTCGACCAAAAACTATTCCCTTATAAGCCTTGAAAAAACGCAGTTTGTCTTACTATCTTGTCTGAAAAACCAAACAAACAAAAACTCTTAATAGAGAGGTATTGGAATAATTGGAATCTGATTTGGAATAATATGAGATTAGTGCATCACAGTCATGTTTCCTCCATAAATTTTTCCCAGGTAAACCGTAACATTTGTTTTTCGATGTGTTCTATAGCTGTGATTACATCACCAAAAAACTTGGAACTTTTAAAAAGTTGTGTAAGATACTAGCATGCGCGAAAGCGTTACTAACAATTTTCCGAATTAAAATTTTTTCGTTAAACGGTCCATCTCACAATGACGCTGTATGCTAAAAGCGGTTGCCGTAATTGTGTAAACTAAAGAGAGTTTAGTACTGTAAAAATGTATCAGACTGTAAATCTAAGCTCAAACCTGCTTCACAGAGTGGTATCAAAAGTAGAGACTTTGAAGCAAAAGAGTTATTAACGATTAAACGGTGTGCACATTTTGAAAGATAAATTGTATAGCCGTTTCCCCGATTTTCTCCGCCTTCGAAAGTCGAGAAATAATATGAGGTCAGGTGCCAGAATTAGAATCTCGCCTTATTTACCGATATCATCTGCCTGGATCTTTTTCTCAAGCACCACCTCTTGTAAAAGTCATAAACTTGTGGTCATACGTCAAAAAATTCACAACATAAAATTATCTATCCAGGCAATATCTTCTCCTCACTTTCTAGCTATAAAAAATTGGGCAGATGTGTTATGAATGCTTGCTGTTGAAAGTCCATGCGTGCACTTAGGGGTTATAGGATCTTCCTTGATGAGAAAGTACATTTGCAATGTTTTGGGCTTTGACTTTCACGTGGAACAAGCTTCAGGCAATTGCCCGAAAACCATTTCGTGAAATTTGCTTACTTCAATGAAAGTACCTCAACACTGTCTAAAAACAAGCGAAACATACGACTTGTTGTGGTGAAAGGTTCCGCAATAAAACAAAAGTGCTTCTCTTTATTTCTCTTTTATTTGTATAAACCAGATGAAGGCCCGTAGTAAAGCTGCCTCTTTGATCTCAACTGAGGAAAGCTTCAGTTGAAGCTTCGACGAGTCTTTGCCCCAGTTGAGCCATTGATTGATAATTCCAACTATCCACATTGACATGATTGAGTAAGCTACGTTCATGCAGGTATACAAGTCAGAACCCGTTCGCCAAACATTCACAGCTTTGTGATTGGTACTAGCATAACTCACACAAATTTCTGGGTCACGTCTCGAGAATTATGTTATGCTCATTCAGAAAATAGCAGAAGGCAAAATGACGGATTTTGGATGCGCAATTTATGGCTACTACCAAGGCTATAAGGATTTGATCATTTGTGCAGTCGATAATCCGATAAATGTAACCGTACCTTCGACAGATTAGAGATCTCAACAGTAAAGGTGTTTGAATATCTGTCCCTTAAAAAATGTGATATTTGTTTATAGAAAATCAGAGAAGAAAAAAGTTGCAAAGCCGTTAGCAAACGCAAAAGAAACTTTCAAAAACTGGATAAAAGAGCTGCAATGAATTTGAAATCTTTCATTCGGCGGCATTCGAATTGCAAGTTTTCGCTTCGGGACCAGGCGATCCACAACACGGAGAAACGAGAAAAAGCAAATTTTTCTCTTGTGGTTGTTTCATAAACAACCATGTTTTGGAAGTGATGTTCACCAAGAAGAATACAAACAAGAAAAGAATCAAAATTCAAAACGCAAAGTATTGTTTTTACCCGCTTGGAATGCACGTCAGAACCAAATCTAGTTTTTGATTCCTTTAACTTACTTCCGCATTGTCTTGTTTCCTGCATCATTGTCTGAATTGTTGCGCTCGTTATACTGAGTAACAATGTCCAACTAAGATAAAATCGCAGCTAAAACACTGAAAAACAACAAGGTGAAGAAAAAGCACTTTTTACAATCTCTTACAAAAATGTCCGCCATAATCGAGGAAATATCGGCGACGTTGTCTACAGTGATTGAGAGAAGCATGATCTATACATAGAATGCGCAAAAAACGCGTGAAAAGAACTGAACTGAAGAAAAAAAATTACTTACTTACTTAGATTTACTTAGATGGCAGGTCCTTGCACGTCGTGCGGGCCCCAAGTTTTGACCATTCGTTAAGGTCTCGTGCAATCGTCATCCATGATCGTCTTGGTACGCGGTTGCGATTGCGGCTGGACGATCCTGAATTTAACTCCAATTGCTGACGCAGTTGGTTCACACGGACAACAGATTCGTCACACCACGTCTTCGGTAGTCTTGCGCATGAACGTTTCGAGATCGACTTGAAATCCATTCCAACGTTCTTTCTGTCCATCTGTCTGTCTTCTCTTCTCAATATAAGACCGGTCTATCTGTGCTTATTCTTCGATACGTACTATGCTGGATTTTCTAGACGCGATAGTTGTCTGAGGTCGGAGCTTCGGATTCCAAGTCGATACTTTCTGAACTTGGACATCTTCAGAAGTTTCCTTCCTTTCGAGTGCCCTGTGTGCCGTTCGTAGTGCCTTCATGGTGTTTCGGCTGCGTTTCACAAGGTCGGGAGAACTGTCGCATTGAAAAGTTTAGCGCGCAATCCGGATCAGCAAGGTCATCTGTAGCCTCTCTCAGAAGATCGAATGCTGCCCAAGCTGCTCACTGTCTTCGGCTGAGTTCATCCTTCAGGTCGTTGTACATATCGATGGCACGTTCAAGGTAAACATAAGATAGGTCTCCTCTATCGGTGCTCCATCCAAAAATAATTGACCTTCACTTCACCAGTTGTTTCTCCTAAACTGCATCTTCTTTCGGTTTATCATCAGCCCAATCCTTCTGCTTTCGTTCAGTTCGTTCAGCATCTTTTCGGCTTCGCTAATAGACTTTGAAAACGAAACGATATTGTCTGGGAAAAGGAGATTCAAAAGGTACTTTCCATCCACACAAACCCCTTCGTTTCTCAATCGAGCGACTGTATGCACCATTGCAGTACAGCGGTAAAACAGCTTTGGCGACAACGTGTCGCCCTGTCGGATTCCTTTTTCCAATGCGGATGTGGAACGGGTGGTCAAACAGCTCTATCGTGCTGGTACACTTTTTGTTGCAGTTCGCTATAGTCCTTACGTATGTTGGTCCACGGCTCGGTCGAGTCGACCAGAGCAGCTGAAACGGCGTTGATTTCCACACTATCGAAGGCCTTTTCGTAATCGACAAAGGTGAGGAGTAGGAGCAATTGCTATTCACGGCAAACCTCCACTTCTTGACGGTTTGGATGTGATCTATGCAGCTGAATCCTCTTCGGAATCCGGCTTTATTCGGTTGTGCTTCATCCAGTATCATTGAAATACGCGACATGAGGATTTTCGAGAATAGCTTGTGAAGCACACTTAGCAAGCTGGTGTCAGTTAATTCTTGAAGGCATTGTCCAGGCACAAAGTCGATTTTGAGAACTTGTGATTACCTGGGCCTATTCGCTACGCTGAATCAGAAAATCCACACCGGAGAGCTCAAGACTGGCGAAAAAAGTTTTAACGGAGGAGGGAACGCAGTTGGGCAGAGCCGTTCACGCTGTGACGCCACTTTCCCAGCTTCGGGAGCGATCTTCTTGCTTCCGCCAGTAACCCTAACATCGCCACCAGCCAACTGCGAAACGCTTGACATAAAATCGAAACCGAAAAGGTCCTGAAGCAGGGAGAGTGACATCACAGTGTGAACAGTTTCGCCCACCTGCAATTTTCCTCCTGCTTAAGAGCTTTTTTTCGCCGTTTTTGCGCTCTCCAGTGTGGATTTTTGGATTCAGCATAGCAAATAGGCCTGGGTAAGCACAAAATCTCAAAATAAACTTTTTCCTTGGACACTGCCTTTAAGGTCTTCTCTTCCGCCTTTCTTGTGAAAAATAATAGTGCAGTATGCCCTTCACTGGTTGGGTTTTCTTTCCTTTTCCAGATAGCGTGTCATATGAGTTGCCGGAAGAGTGTGTAACTTGTGTCCGCCTGCTCTCATTAGGTTGGCGGTGATCCCGTCAGGGCCAAGAGCTGTGCCGGTTTCATAAACTCTTGGCCGAGCGTACGTCCGAAGGAAGAATACTCTGTGGTACTCACCAGGGCCCGGCACGAGCTTGTCAAATGACAAGCTGGAAATCGTTTTCGGCAAAAAAAAAGCAAAGGGGATATCGTTTTTGCGGGGTCCGGGGCGGAGCCCCGGGAAAAAAAATTGGTAGTTCATGCTCGCTGCTTATCTTAACATGTTATGTGCCTCAACATGCGAAGACTGGAGTTCGCGCGCGTCAAACCGCGCCGTCGCTAATTGCCGCACGCGCGACGTCGCTCAAACGAGCTATTTGTAACGGCATACATGACTAGTTCTCAATGTACGCGTCACGGTATGACACCAGATTTTGTAGGCGAACGGAGAGAGGCTAGTGGAAACAAATTATGAAAATTTATGAAAAACTTATGTGAACGGGACGAGTAATAAGCATTTTTTCCAAAGATTTTGCAAAATTGGTAAATGAAGTTGTAAATTCAAATGGCTCGTTTGCAACGCGCAGATGACGATATGGTATGAAACTTGGTACGCACGTGGACACAAGCCTGTAGGAGCTAACTTAGGAGTTTTATTGAAAAATTATGTGACTGAAGGTTGTGGCAAAGTTTTTTCTGAAAATTTCCCGCTACCAAAGAAATGGAAAAATGGCTCGTTTGCAACGCAGAGGCGACGAAATCGCGCGGGATTCGGTGTGTATATGCGCAGTAGGACTAAGTAACAAAGTATGAAAAAATATGAAAAACTTATGTGAATGAAGAGTTTCCCCAACTTATTTCCAAATTAGCTTGTCATTTGACAAGCTAATGACAAGCTGAGCTTCGCAAAATTCTCAATTCACATAATTTTTCCAAAATATTTACATAAATCTACTCTACGCCTAAAGATTAGTACATAGTGAAAATTTGGTTCCAAACCTCCTCCTCTCCTCATTGCTACAGGCAAAAATAGTCTCAGCAGCCCGTTTCCTAAGGAGGAAAGCGTGCTCCAATCGAACGGCGTATTGCTGAGTGCTTTCGCGTCGGCGTCTACACTTCATCACTTACCTTTTGCTGCTTTTTACTTTCTAACTTTTCTTTTTCTTTCCTTTGTCACTTCGTTTCTCTAGATCTCAACTTTTTCCATTCAGTAAAGTATTTTTGCTACATTTTGCCGCATTACCCGTCAGGCAAATTGAAAATTTCGGCTTTACGATGTCTTTCCTGTCTTAATTTGCTCTTCCTAACCCCTTCGTCCGTCTTGTTTGGAATCAAAAATATTTTGTGTACTATATGTCATCGTATCCATCCATTCATTTTCCTGTCAGTTCACTTGCATGGATATAGAATACATAATGTTTTGGTTGGTTTGTTGGCCGTATCAATTGTTGTTGCCTCTATGTTCAGATATACATTAATTTTGATTTAGGTGCTTGGTTCAATTTTGGGTGCTTTGAAATCCATTTGCAACGTAATTGGAATGACAAAGATGACCCCAGCTATCAAAGATCTCTTGCCCAGGTTTGGATTCCCATTTCTCCCCCTCGAATGTCCAATGAAAAAAGCTTCTGACAGGGTGACACCCATATTGAAGAATCGTCACGAAAAAGTACAAGAAAACTGCATTGACCTCGTCGGCGCAATCGCCGATCGTGGATCAGAGTTTGTGTCGGCTCGTGAATGGATGCGCATCTGCTTTGAACTTTTCGAATTGCTAAGGCACATAAGAAGAGTATACGACGGGCTGCGATCAATACTTTTGGATTCATTGCGAAGGTGCGTTCTTATCTTGATTGGAATTTTTCTGTTTTTGGAAGGGTTAGAAAATTTACTTCTAGGCCATCGGTCCCCATGACGTTCTAGGCGACTTTGTTGAACAACTTGAAAGTGCAGGAGCGACAACTGCATGTTTGCACTACCGTAGCTATCGCCATTGTCGCGGAAACCTGTGCACCATTCACAGTGCTACCGGCTATTATGAATGAGTACCGAGTACCGGAGATGAACGTGCAGAATGGAGTCTTGAAAAGCTTTGTCGTTCATGTTTGAGGTGAGTGACTGAGAATTCTGCCTTATGTTGTTTTTATGTGTAGATTTGCTGCTTCGTATCCTCTTTTTTCCACCTTTCATCATACATGTATTATTTGTCTTTAACAAACATTGTTGCCACGCAAACGGTAGGTTTTGGGAGAAATCTATCATATAGGGATTAAATAAGGGACTCAAGTAAAACATCCTAGCTTTTTTTTTGTTCTTTAGGTTATTCTATTTTAGTATAGTGGTGAAATGGCTAAAGACTACATCTACGCCGTCACGCCATTCCTTGTTGACGCTATGATGGAGCGAGATCAAGTGCACAGGCAAATTGCTATCGATGCAGTTGCGCATCTCTTACTAGTAAGCTGACAACCGCCTTTACCTGTATAGCACTGAGTGATAAATGTAACATCTTCAGGTGTATATGAGTTTGGTTGTGAAGACGCGTTGTTGCATCTGTTGAATTACGTATGGCCAAATATGTTAGAAAAGTCCCCTCATCTCATTCAACGATATATATTTGCTTGTGAAGGAATGCGCGTTTCTTTGGGACCCATCAAGGTTTGTGAATATGGCTGAGCTTTGCTTTCTTATAGAAATGAGTTGAGTATTACAGGTTCTCCAGTATCGCTTACAAGCTTTGTGGCATCCAGCTCGCAAAGTGAGGGAACCGGTGTGGAAGGTTTGTAATCAGGTCTTTGGTTACACAAATCATGCTTGTAATAGGAATAGTTTTATATTTGCTAGATTTTTTTCACTGACGATGGTAGCGTGAAACAAGCAACTTGCACGTAGGTTCACCTGAAAACTGGTTGTGGGGCCCTAACTAGTGCAGTATCGAAGAGCGACACCGGAAATTCGTAATGGGCTAAAATTTCATCTCCAGACCCCTGCCCAGCACTGTATCTGGCGGGCGTTGGTCGGTTTGCCTGCTTTCGCACTGTGCGATGCCTATGCAAGTCGCCCGCCAGCTGCCATGTACTGGGAACACATATGGAGATGTTCTTGCCCATGGTTGAAACATTAACGTTGCCGCTCCAGTAATGCCGTAGTCAAGGCCCCACAATCAGTTCACACGTGAAAGCCCCGTTTGCAAAGACTTGAAAGCGCTTTTGGGAAGTATTCGGAGGGCATTACCTGATCTATACGTGTATATGGAACTTCTAATTATACAATCTATATTCATGCACATTGGTGTAACGTCGCAAATCTGCACTCAGTGATCAATTTTTCACGCGCGTTTGTCAAAATCACCACTATATCACCTGTGAAATCAACTCCTGGGTTATTACCTGTGAACAAAACATCAACCTCCGAACATTGGGGCAGTTTTTCGCTCTTTCTCATTCTAGATTGTGTAACTTTGAAAACAAAGAGATATTATTGGCTTTTTTCTCATTTTCTCCAATTACTTGAACTTTTCCTCCAGTATTCTCCTGTTCGATTACTTTTTTGTTTGCATTTATGTCTTCAGGTTGGTCTAATCGAACCTGGACAATTCCGCGCCACTGACGAACTTGTCCGAAATTAAAGCCGAGGCCATGAAAGGCTTAAAACTCTCAGCCTGAAGGACGTACATGACGGGGAGTCGGAAAGTTTCATAAATGGTTCGCCTCTCACTTGCCTTGTTCTGCCGTTTCAGACCTTTTTTCTCTTTTCCGGGTAGAAGTTCCAGAAATTGCGAGCATATGAATGGTACGAATCCCCCCCCCCCCTACCAGCTGCCGGTGCAAATTAATTTTCATTGACCTCACTCCAGTGATCTCTAATGTGATCTCATTTTTTTTGGTTTTTTTGTCATAAATGAATTGTTTCTGTTTTTTTCTTCAATAAAAATGGTTCTTTGGGTAAAATATTCACTGCAGAATCACTGGGATCAATTTTTGGGTCAAAGGGGAATTCGTTTCCGAAAACCCCTTTTGACAAGCTCGTGCCGGGCCCTGGTACTCACCTGTGGGGATGATAGGGTCTGGTACCGGCGTCGTAAATCAAAAAAGTTCGTTATAGAAATCGCTTCTTATCGCTTCTATTTCGCGTCGGGTGTTCACTCTTCCGTCCTTATTCAGTAAAGCTTGCATTGGTATCTCGTGCTCGCGAAGGTCCCTATGACACCTCTTCAGAATTCTCCTGTTCTTTGCTGCTTCCATTATCTTCATTTGTCGATAACGCTTTAGATCCTCTTGCACAGCTTTCCTGCAAATGCCGTTGAGGAGTACTTGCTAGTACTTGCTCGAGATGCGATGCACTTAAATCTGCGTACATGATTCTCTTTTTTAGAGAAGCTCTCAGGTGTTGTTCGTCAGCCGTCACGAACCCCTTTCCACAATAAAAACTGCCTGCTCTGCACGGTTGCGTACTCCTTCAGTCATCTTTTCTAGATCTTCTGTTGGATCTTCGCGTTCCTTCTAGTTATATCTAGAAATGGCGAGAATGCGTTTGTCGTATACGGCTTCTCTTCTAGACTTCGCATGGCATGATATTCTTTTCATTTTCCAATTAGAGCGGATTTCTACGAAGTAAACGGTGGTCCGAACTTGCACAGAACGACGGAACCATCCGACATCGATCGAACTCCATTTCTTGGAGTTGATTTTTTTGACAAGAATATGATCGATTTCTGCATGTGCCGTTCCGTTCGGTGGCTCCCACGTCCAGCTGCGGTGTTCTTTCTTTTGGTAAAACGAATTATAGAATAGACGAGTCGCTTCCGTGAGTCCAATGAGTCTGTCTCCATTCTCCTTCCGATTCCAGTCCAAATTTTCCAATTCTGTCGCCTTGCTGGTGTTGTGACTGTTCTATCCTTACATTGAAGTCGCCAACGGAGGACTTGTAGAGCGAGTTCTTGCGAATGGCGTCTTCCAGCTTCTCATAGAACTTGTCGAGTTCGGATTCATCTGCTGCATCTGTAGACGAATAACAGTTGATGATGCTGATCTTCTTCCGTCCTGGGGAAACAAGTCTTAGGACTGCTAGTAGCAGCGACAGGTCTTCATAAGAGTCGACAAGGTGGCTAAGGGTTTGGTTACGACAAATTCCATGCCAATAAAACACTTTCTCCTAGTATAATAAGAGTTCCATCCTTCTTTTTAAGCGTAGTCGAACTTCTGTTCTTTGCAAAGCAATCACATCGTATTCGATGCGGCTTGCCGCGTTTAGGAGAACAAAGAGCTCGTGGGCTGAAGCTAAGTTTCTTGCATTGTATGTGCACAATCGAAAACAGCCTCCGTGTCTAATTGAATCCGTTTTGTTGCCGATAGGATCAATGAACGTCTCGCTTTTGCACTGAGATTTGTTCGCCCCTCACCGATCGTACTACCATCCGACGGGGTCTCATCTGAAAAGGCCACTTCGACTAGACACGCTTCACTTGTAAGCCTAAACGTGTTAATTTCTACCTAACATGTGGCAGGGTGGCAGTTCTTATGGGATCTATGGAAAAAACTTAGGCTAAAGCACGTATTTTATGAGAACATGAAAAATTGGGTCTGTTACGAAAAAGAACCAATTTTTTTTTCAAAAAGTCTTCATCTTTACGAAGTCGTGAGTACCATTCAAAGGAAGAAGGAAGTGATTATTTTGAATTATAGCTGAAAGCAACCAAGATGTTTCAAAACGGTTCAAACACCAAAAAACCTTCCAAGTTTGAAACTTCCAAAACTCGTTCATGAACACTGACTTAGCAATGCAATTGGTGTTTAGAGCTTGGAATATAGAATTTCAAATTTTCGGGGTACATCTTGGGGTGCGCTTATAAAGCGATGAGTAATACGATGATTTGGCCCCAAGAATTTAAGATAAAAAATTTTCAGAACGGGGAGAACGATCTGCGTCGAATGACACCCTAGGTACTCGCTTGTTGATATTCTATGAGGTTTGGCATGACCAAATACGGACTTGGTCATCGAAAATCATTTTAAAAATTCTGAAAATCCAGATGTGAACGCCAAAAAATGCATTCTCGCACTCTTTTCTATCTCACACTCTAATTAGTAAGTTTATCACACTTCACGCCAAAATTTTCTTTCAGAAAAAATGTCTCTGCCACTAAGCACCTCCACAACTTCATCAAGCAAGCTTATAAGGGAATGATCAGAAATAGAAGTGGCCAATCCAGACAAGCTGCATACCATTAGATGCAGCATGACGCGCTGACTCTAAATCTGCCTTCCTTACCTGCTTATCGCTTTTCTGGATAAAGCTAGAAGCCATTAAATACCATTATTTTGCTAAGAAATCATGAGTAAAATTGAAAATTTAGCCGTACAGAGCCACGTTGGCCTTAATGTTGGGCGAAAACATGCAGCTAGCTTACTTCAAATTTTTAAAGCGAGAAGCTGAACTAAAAGTGAAACAATGTGCTCAATTTCGCTGTTTTTGTTTGTTGATTGTTTGTACGATTTTTTCACAATAAAAGGCTTGTGTCTTCGTCTACAGAAGCGATAAGCAGGTAAGAAAACAGATTCGAACTCAGCGTTTTATACTGCAACGAATGATATACAGCTTGTTTGGTTTGGCCACTTCGACTTCTGACCATTTCCTTGTTGGGTTATTATTAGGTCAATTTTATTCCACTTCATTTGAGTTTACAATTCATAAGGCCTTCCCACACTACTGAAAATAACCAGGGAAGACCGTACTACTGTTATTCCAATTTCCTTCTACTGTCTAGAATCAAAACGGAAATTGGATAATTGTAATTTTATTGCTTTATTTTGATTTTGTTTTCAGTGTATGCGACTTGTTTACTTTATCCAATTATGATCAAAGCTATTCCAAAGGTAATAAGAAATAGCTAGGATAAGGGTACGTCAAAATTATGGGTCGTAGACCCTGACGATTACTGAGCGAACATCAAAGGATTCAGAACAGAAACAACACTAGAAGGTGGAAGAAACTCTATAATGAACTCTCCTTAGAAAGATCGTCTGTCTTGATCCTGAACGTTCCTAGTATAAGTCTCAAAACGGAACTTTTTGGACCAATCTAATGTTCCTGAAAAAACTGAGCCGAGAAATCTCGACTCGGACTTGATTGGTCGCCGAGCTGTAATAAAGCTTTAGAAAAAGAGCGATTTTTGATTTGTAAATGCGAAAGCACCTACTACAACTAATAATGATAAAAGGTAACTTTGCCTCTTTGATTTTGTCGCAGAAGTGGGTACTTTCAAAACATCTTTATACTTCGGTGGAAAAATCCGTTATGTTCCAAGCTTCACCCACTGCGCAACTGACCATCGCCCACACAATGAGTATCAATATCAAACAGTTTATGAGTGAGGTGTGCTGTCCAAAAGGAAAGGGTTGCAGAAGAAAGTTTGCTTTTTTGAAGTAAGAAATGTTTCTTGCATTGTTCACGATCACAAAAAAAACATGTAATGGCTAGAAGTTTGTTTGCAATAGTTTCCGACAAGCTCAAAAAGATGATTTCAGAAAAAAATCATTTGAAGCGAATACCAGACATGCATTACATGAACCAGCATACAAAAAGCAGGAAAAAGCTTGCGCACAAACTGTTTTTGTAAGGAGCTCCAGCGTTTGGGAAGACTGTTGATGGGGTGTGTTGCTTGTAACATTTCACGATGACTGGTATTTAAACTTATTTTTCTAGTAATGGAACAACTTGGATTGAATGGAACGTGCATTTTGCGTTATGCCAGAAGCATATGGATCATAGCTGTTTTATGGCATATCGGTTGTAAAACATGATGACATAGTCACAAACAGTCTTAGGGAGCTTCCAGACCGCGCCGGCTGTCGCTTTTGCAGCCGTTAGCCGCTTTCGCGCTGGCTGCCGCTATTGCAGCCGAAGCGTAATTGGTCAAGCCATTGCCTACCTAGCGCGCGTGTGGCTCGAAAACTCATGAAATTAACCTATATTTCTATTTTTTTTTATCTGTTTTCTAATTTGTCTGTTATAGGTTGGTTTCGAGGTACGACTTTTTAGATAATGGCTGCTCGAATACTTGAAACATCACCGTTAAAGGCATATGCGTTGAATTTTGCCTCATTGAGCTGGAGTTTACAAAGAGACTCGTTCATTCCTTTTTTCCACTTTTTGTTGAGCTCTTTTGTGCTTTTTGTGAATGATGCGGTTTGAAAATCTGCATGCAATACTGAAAAGCATTGCATGCAGATTTTGATCATGATCCATGATGAGGCATGGACGCAAGCATGGAAAACGGCAACACTTACAACATATATAACGCATGAGCGTAAATACGTTGATTACTCCATGTGCTTCTTGCTATTTATCTTTTTGTTTTCATGGTAAGTTCAGGTTTCATTTTTGATGTGGGTGATGCGGTTTCTCCATGCCTACTCCATGCATCATCACGGATTTGCACAAATGCGCTTCAATATTGCACCCAGCTTTTCAACCGCATTAGTCACAAAAGCATGGAGCTTGAGCATAACAAAATTTGAAAAAAAACGCAATGAGCGGTCCGCTCTGTGAACTTCAGCTGAACATTGGCAAGACATAGCGCATCTGCGCTCAACGATGATGTTTCAAGCCTTCAAGCAACCATTGCCCAAAAACTCGTACCTGGAAACCAGTTTATAACACACATATCAACAAACAGATATAAAAAAACACAAAAAATAGGTCTATCAGCGAGTTTTCGCGCTTCACGTGCGCCAGTGAGACATTGGTTTGACCTACTGCACTTCGGCTGCAATAACGGCAACCGGCGCGGTTTGGAAGCTCCCTTAGGGCCGCATGCATTAACATCTCCGCTGGGGATCACAGCTTAAAAGAAGGGTTCATATTCTGAAGCTCCAGATTCCTGGATTTCACGCTGTCTACCTATCCGTAAGTATTCTCATCATCCTTTACTATGAACATATCGAACATGAGTGAGCTGTACATGCCGCATATCATAGCTTCTTGTATGATCCCCTGAATCCCCAGCGGCCGGCCGTCTTTTCTTTAGAGTCATTTTTCTTTTTTCGAAGTTACCGAAAACATTCCGGAGTTGTACCGATTATTTAACCTAATAGTGCTAAGCATGTTGCTGATAAGAACAAGTGGTATTATGGAATCATGAAATTTGCGATGAAACACATGTCGAAAGTTGGGGGTTTGTCGAAAAACTCGATATCTTAAAAACTCATTTGTTCTTATTGGCAACATGCTTAGCACTGTTGGGTTAGATGAACAATACGACTTTGGAAGGTTTTCGTTGACTTCAAAGAAAGAAAAATGAGTTTACAAAGGCTAGCCACCGGGGATCATCGGGGAATCATATAAAAGACTAGAAAATGCGGCTTGTACAGCTTCTTGCCCCTTGTTCACTATGTTCACAGTGAAGGATGGTGAATATCTCTACGGATAGATTATACGACGTGGAGTCCTATCTGGAGCTTCAAAGTATGAGCTTTCTTTCAAGCTGCGACTCCCTCCCCGGCGGGATGTTAGTGCATGCGGCCCTGAGACTTCATGGTGATTAGCAGCTGTTGAAGGAGGGTTACAAAAAAAGAAACGAAATGACCTTACTCTGCATGTAACAACAACGCGACTCCAATTAAAACGTTCTATATCAAAGTGCAGCATCAGCTCCAACAATGTACAGCACTTCTGTTATTGTTATACACTCAATAATTGCATTAATTTGCGATTATTGAGTGTATTGTATTGCAATAATGTAATTTCAAAGTGCTTTCCTGTCACCCCTTAGAGCTGTGACAGACAAGATCCGACACGCGCTGGAAATTGGGACTTTCAGATATGTAAAAATAATACATCTCCACGAAGTCAACTTTTGCTTTTCATTTTTACGCTGCACTCTCTTTGATTCTCCCAGAGCGCGTTATCAAAGGAATATGCTTCAAAACTTGTATTTCCTCTAAGACAACAACCTTTTTTGAGATTTCAAGGAAAAGAAGGGTAAAAAGTAAATAAGCAGACAACCTAGAGCTCACAATGGGAATTCACAAAAGCTGAGTGTCTATAAGGGACTTATCAAGTGCAGTGTCAGGTGTCACCAGCACAGCTCACAAACTTACAAAAAACTTACATGGAAACTCCTCATTTTTCGAGCTTTGCCTGAAGTCACTATTCACACCTTATTCACTGGAAAACACTGTTTGGGAGAGATTATCTGTAACGATAGGTAACCAGGAAATCCTCACATATACATGAATACTTAATGACAGAATAGCACTATTTGCGCATTTACACGCGCCTTAATTGATGATTCCATCCTTATAAAACATCAATCGACATTAATGGTTCGTTCTACCCGAGTCACGAGACTATTTTTTCAAAAAAGTTATAAATATTTGAGATGAAGTTAATGAAGGCATAAGCTTAGGCAAGCCTTCATCAGTGTTAGCGTAAAATTGTAGGGGAATTCTTCAACTGTCCTATATGGTACTATGTCAAAGACTGAAAAACTTAAGCTGTGGCCCAAAAAGGTGTCCGTACTCAAACAATCGGGTTCCTCTGTGACAATAATATGTGCTTGTACAACTGCAGACAGCCCACAATGCTTATGAGAACCTCTTTTTGGCCACATTCTTTCACTGTTTTTCCTCATTTTCAGGGAGGGACTTGTCTATAAATGGCTCAATAGAATTTTTCTACATTATGTGCAATCTACGCTCTCGTTGTGAAGCGACTTTACAAAACATTTCGCGTAGCTAGCACCTGAAATTAGGCTATCCACTGCAGCGTTTCACGATATATCGTGTCTAAGCTCCCAAAATCCTTAAAAGTACTACTGCGTTCGCTCAAAACTTCTCTTAAATGTATGCAACTCATCTGAACAGGCGCTAACAATTTGTTTTCGCTCTTATCTTTTTTTAACCAGAATTCTGATTCTACAGTAAAAGACCCTCAACATAACATACCCCCACATAACCATTATTCATCGAATTAGCGCTTCAAAGAAGAACCGATTTCGCGCTGACAGTTGAAGCTCACTATCGCTTTAGGATTGAGTGGCATAGCGCTTGATACTCATGGGTTTGATTTAAATTTTCCCTATCTTGGCCTTCAGTGATAACTAAGCCACATTCCCATTCAAAAGCCATAGCACTTGTTTCATACAAGCGACTGTTACCAAGTCAGCTCTAGTGCTCGTCAATTTATTTACACTTTCTTCTATCTGTGTGTTCGAAAAAAGTTACCTAGCAGTATTTCCTTTCGAATAGTATAGACTTAACATTTTTGGATGCATATCTTGAATGTATAGAGAAGCACCAGTTATATGGATAAGAACCAATCTTTGCTTGCGCACGTAGTATTTCAACAGATGTGAAAAATTCATGTAATAATTGCGCACAGCCAATTGCTAATTTATACAGAGAAGATGATGGTAACATGCAGAGTTTCCCTTTATCAAAAGTTTGAAGGAAGTTTGCTTAGCAAACATAGAGTATGGGTCACATATGCCACATATGACTATTAGCATTAAAAACCAAGGATGATATCGACGAAACGATTTGTAAGATTTTTAAGATTCCACATTTTACCATCACGATGCAACTGTTGCTGCTTCCAAATCACATTCTGCTTAGCCTCCTGCTATAGAGCTCTTGAATTGCCAAATACAAAACTATCTGAGGCTTTGTCTAAGTGCCTGTTTGGTATATAGCAACATTTAAGCAAGAATAAGAACGAAACAAGGTAGGGCAATTCCATTAGTCTGCTGTTTACTAGATCTTAATATAAAGCTGAATGTCTGTTTGTATGTATGTATGTCTGTCTGTCTGTATGTACGTATCTTCCGAATAGAAAATTCCATTTCTGAACCGATCCGGACCAAACTTGGCACACATACACTTCGGGCCCCGGCGGGTCTCATAGGCTACTTTTCGATATCGATCGATATCGATTTTATCGATTTTTATCGATTTTTTTGCTGAGTTCACGGGGCTGGGAGTTGGCACAGGGGGGGTAATCTAGCATGGGGATTCCGAATACAATATTAGTTTTCAGGATTATCGATTACTTTTATCGATTTTATCGATTTTTTGCAAAGTTTGGACTACGGGGCTGGGGGTTGCACAGGGGGTAATCGAAAATGCTGATTACTAAAACAGTGATAGTAAATAGCATGTAGACGTGAGAACAGGGAAAGGTTGTACAGGAATAGGGATGAGAACTTTATCACAGCGTTTTGACGGAGTCGGGCGGAGCCGGTTAAGCCAGCTAGTTATCAAAAAAAGCATAAAAGGTTATGGTTCGCGTATGTATCAGTAAGAAAGAGAAAGAAAAGCTGCATCGAATGCATGTTGAAACTCATTCAGGTTTATTGTGCGTGGTTTTATAGCAGTTTGAAAAAACCGACAAAACTTTCGGGACAACCTAATATTATCTGGGGCACCATTTACACCGGCTCTAAATAGGCAGCGTCAATCACGGATGTTTCATGTTGAATTTGGTGGATCATACGCGAAACAATATTTCGTTGTGGATGCGCACATCTCTGTCGTTATTGGGTGATATTTACCAAGTGCAACTGTAATTTGTAATTGGAGGAAGAAAGAGTAAATACAGGTGTATTAAAAGTATTTTACCGCTGTTCAATCGCTTATGTCTCTTTTCCACAGAAGACTTTTGCCTCCCTTCAGATACCACATTGTAAAGCTGGCTTCAGCTTAGATTTGCACTTAAAGGGTTTCATCAATCGAAACTTGTTACTGTAGGATTACGGGGAGAACTTTGAAGAGAGTCTTGAGACTTGGAGGCAATATTTTTCCACAGACAGAGAAGAAAACGACCCTTCACGCAAGGCTGATTCCGTTAAAAAGTTGTGGCAGGTAAGGATTAATAGCCACTTTTCGATGTGTTTGAACATGTCTAAAAAAAGCTTCACATTCCTGTACAAAGTTTAGTAATCATGTAATCTTGCAAACAGGCAGCTTTTGCATAATGGCGGCTTATGCCTGCAGTTTTCTCCGTAATCCTACAGTATTGAAGAGCAATCGATGAGCCGCTCCATGCTGCGAATCTAAGTTCACACCAGTCCTACAGAATGATACTTTGAAGAGAGGCAGAAGACTTCTTAGCAAAATTTTGAATAACCTTTTATGATATTAGGTTGGAAAGAGAAGCATGTCACTTTTTCGGGGTTTCTCGTCTGAAATTAATTCTTAGGAGCTAGAGCATTTAAAGGCCAAAATTTCGAGGATGAAGTTGTGAAAGTTGATAGTAGACAAGTGCATATATGGGAGAAATCAGGACTGTCAAACGCGGAGTTTATTCTTCCGCATTTTCCTTTCACGATTTCTAACCATTAGGAGTACAGCGAGTGAGATAAGGGGGTACGTCTGCCACATGCAATACAAAGTAGAAGCTTGTAGAAAAAGAGGCGAAGATCAAATCTTTGACGTTATGGATCTCTTGAAGGATTAGATCCAAACTTTGTCGGATTATGGCTCACGAAGATGTCAAAGTTCTCTTTCAAAGCTTGCCTTGCCCTGTCGTATAGCGCTCTTCACATTTATAAGTCTTCGTTCTGTTGCTCTGGCATAAAAGACACTATTTTTTTCTTTCTAACCTTATAATCTGTCCACGTTCAAAGGCAGTGCCTTATCAAAGTTGAGGTACTGGATTACAGGTATTACAAAAATCTTTTTTCAAAGCGCCACTGTCAACTCCGATTTGTTCGGGTATTCAAGCAGAGGAAAGATAGGATCTGATCTGAGGAAATGAAAAGAAATGTATAATTAGGCGCGTCTTTAAACACTTTCAAATCTGCTTTATCTAAAAGTAGTTAAGTTCACTTCGCCCAAATTTCTCAAGCCAGTGGAGTAAAATAAGCGTGTACAAAAACACCTATGCTGGTTATTAGTGGCTGTGATCCTTGCTCAATTCAAATCACGTGTAGTCAATACACGTGGTTTGGATTGTTTACCCACTTGCAGGCGTTTCTGAACAGGCGTTGAATTTATACCACTTAAGACTTGACACTTCTAGACTTCTAAAAGCTTGTGACGTCTTCCGGAAAGTTGATCCGTAGAAACGATAAGCAGGTTTGCAATTAGCGTCTGAAGGCGCGTATGGTGACATGCACATCCCTTCGGACCAGATCAACTGCCATTTTCTAATTGGAGTGCATTCAACGGGTGTTTAAGCTCGGAATTTTGATTTTTGAGTTTCGATACGTCTTTCCAGACAAATGCCTCCTTGCCGAAGATTCACGAGGACGGCCTTAGAAACAGTGTTTTAGCAGGCGCCCTAAATATAGCTGTAGAGGAGTTCCTGGTCACCCCATTAATTTCTGGGCCCAGCCCGGCTGATTAATGTTTTCCCTGCTCGGAAAAAATAGCCCTCGAACCGGCGCGCGCAACCCCAGTCGGCGCGCTCGAACGGCTTCGCTTACCTGTTTGGCGCGAGACCCCATGACTGCTCCCGCAATGTGCACACTATCCAAAGCAGAAATTATAGTCGGTAGGGTCTTCGTGCCAGGGTAACATCTTTCCACTGAAACTTTCGTCTGACTGCCTTTTGCGTGAACGCTCCAAAAACGGTCTTTTCACCCTGTTAAAACCTCAAATTCGGATTCTACGTGTCGAAGAGCCCCAAAACATGCAGAAAGTAAAAGTGCAAAATTTTCCGGGACACTGCCTTCAAGGAATTTGGTGCGAGCTTGTACCTAGATATGGTTATAAAAGGTCCTGATTTCCTTGAAATCTCGTTATTCTTAAAGTTCAAAAACGCGGCCTGCAAGCTGTTTGTTCGAATGAGCTTACGATTTAATACAGCTAACACGCTTTATTTATTTATTTATTTATTTATTTATTTATTTATTTATTTATTTATTTATTTATTTATTCAGATACAGCCGATAACATAAAGAAACAGATAGACACATGCGAGAGTGATCGACTTTGAAATCTTGGAGCATTTTGAAAATGTATGATATCCCATTTTTAGAGTGCCAGCGAGCCTGCGGGTAAAGGCTAGCTGACGTGACCCGATAAGATATGATTTTCAATAGAACACCAAGATTTAGGAAAACTAATTCGCCATTTGTGCTAATGCATGGAGATAAAACTCTGAATATATAGATATTTTTGTAGAAGGATGATGGATAAATAGAGAATGATAATGTTTAGTCATGAGTGTGACCCTGAAACCAATTGAAAAGAAGAAAAATAAAAATGAAAATGGATGCAGATTTTTTTGGCAGCAGCACATCATCATTCTATTGTAGCATTGATTGAATTCAACGAATAGAGCATAATTAGTATCCTGTAGATAATGAAACAATCAAAAATATCCTTTGAGTCTCAAACTCTTTAAAACTTCTCTGTTGAATACGAATACAAATGTAGTTTTGACAGCCTTCTCAGGGACGGCGTTCCATGTTCTGATGATACGTACCAAGAAAGAATCGTGAAACTGTTGTGTGCGTACTTTTCCCATTGTGAGTCTGAGTCCGCGTAGTCATTGTAGTCATTGCCCGCACTCAAGCGCTCGAATGTTACTTTGGTAAAATTCGAGCGCTTGAGTGCGGGCAATGATAGCCCCAAGGAGAACAACGTGCACAAACGAAAACATTTGATGAATATAATGTTAGAGTCCAAATTTGAGGGAGTTTTATACGGGTAAAAATCCATTGTATTCTTGTCATAGTACAATCCTTATAAGTCTCACACTTTTTTGACCTCGTTTAAGACTGAGGCCGAACCGCTGTCACAATGCCATATCATGACAGTTTTTTTTTCGACGACTTTATCGAAAGTTTTGGAATCAATATAGCGTCAAATCGGGCACAAGAAGCTTTACGACTTGCTGAGCTTGGTCTTCAGTAAGATCACGGAAAAAATTCTCCAGCACTCATCAACACACTATGACCTGCTTAGTCACAGTATGGCGCAAAATAGACCAAACTTTAAGAGAGCACCAGTGTTCTGTAGTTAGTCAGGTATGGCCATTGAGAACTACAGAACAGCGGTGTTTGATGAGAAGATTACCGAACCATCGTTTACCTCATATTTACTTTATAGAAGGCATAAGCTTCGAAGAGCAGTACAGCGCTAAACACTACTATAATCTACTCTCAATATCGCCATAATTCGCCTTTTTGTCAACGGGTCTATTTGAAGTTTTGCTGCTTGTATACACGCAAATCTACCAACATTCATCAAATTGGCTTTCAATCTCATTAATTTGAAACGGTGAAAAATAGAAATTTTCAAAAAAGCCCTGATCAGGCTGGGCACTACTATCAGTTTTTTTTCAGCCACGATTGCATTTCTTGCATTCCTTGACTCTAAAATTTTTCAAATTGAGGGATGAGCAAAATTCACTTGGATTTTCCTTTGAAAGCATTGAAAGTTAGTCTGCTTTAAAAAGCAGCTGGTTTGTGGAGTTTAAGCGCTTTTATACATGTCACCCAAAAAACTTGGAAAATTCTGTACCTTCTTGATAAATAAGGTAAAGAACGCTCTTATCAACTTTGCGTAATCGCTGACATTGACGGACAAGCTTCAAAATCACCAAAGAGTAACCATACTCTACAAAACTCGATGTTTGTTTCTCAGGAAGTGCCTCGGTTGATCTTATATATGAAGCTGAGTGTCTATTTGTATGTATGTCTGTCTGTCTCTCTGTACGTATATTCCGGATAGAAAATTCAATTTCTGGACCGATCCGGACCAAACTTGGCACACTTACTTCGGGGTCGGACGGGTGTCATAGGCTAATTTTCGTCATCGATCAATATTGATTTTATCAATTTTTATCGATTTTTTGTAAAGTTTGATCTACGGAGCTGAGAGTTAGTACAGGGGGTAATCGAGCATGCTGATTAAAAATACAATTTTAGTTTTTATGATGGTCCACTATTTTAATCGAATTTATCGATTTTTTGCAAAGTTTGAGGTACGGGGATAGGAGTTGGCACAACGGGGTAATCGAACATGCTGATTGCGAATATAATAATGTTTGTAAGAATAGTTGTACTTTTATGATTTTTCCATACTATTATGATTTTTTCAACCTTAAGCTAGACTTGGTTATGCTGATTTGAATGAAGTGATCTTTATTCCTCATCCTCAATCCTTCATCAAAACATCGCTTATGTCATCTGGAGGAAATTGGTATGGGATTAAGCGAGGGCGCTAATTACATTAAAGCCTCCTTAAACAAGTCGAATGCTAATGCTACGCTCAAACGTATTAAAAGAGTACACTGATTATTTCTGTAAAATCACAATCTAATTTTTTGGCGAGGATTAAACTATTTTGAAAAAATGTTTTGTTTTCCAAACACTCTTATGATCTCAGGATTTAATAGAGCTAGATTGTTGAAATTTTGCATGCACACATCCTATACGTGGGCGAACATACCATAGATGTTTTAAAAAACGCTTTTCCAGGGATTTTTTGAATTCACTGGAAGGAAATCATGATGGCGCCATGAGTCAAGAAAGGGGAAAATATTTGAGTAGCACCGCTGGATTAGCCATTGAAAGTTAGCGTAAACGTGTTTTTGACACAAGGTCTCAGGATGTCTCTGAAACGGGATACAGGCATTCTTGATTTTATCCGAATTTCCGGTTTCACCGAATATTGATATATCCGTACGCTTCCGTAAAGTGATAAGTGTTTGATGAAGAGCAAAGCAAAAAATAACAACAAACTCTTTCATTTTCATGGGGCGAACTGCATCAGGTTCACGTCTGTCTCAAGGCAGCGGCCTGGCAAAATGAATCACTGGAAACGCGCTTCAGAAGGGCATAGTGACGCCCACTCAACGACAGTGGGCGGAGCTGGTGGACCTTTGGAGCGCCTTCTCAGGACGAACTGTGCTGTATACGAGGAGCTCACTAGCGCTAAAGGCTAGGCTCTGGCGCAACACATGTCAATGGGAAAGGGCCACTGCGAATGAGATAAACTGTAGTAGTTGCAAGGCTTTGGATATAAAGTTGTTTACTTTTGTGGCCAAATCTTATACATAAAGCGGAATTTCGGTTTGTTTGTATGTCTGTATGTCTGTATGTCTGTCTGTCTGTCTGTCTGTCTGTCTGTCTGTGTTCCGAATAGAAATTTTTATTTCCAAGCCGATCCGGACCAAACTTGGCACACACACTTGGGGCTTGGCGGGGGTCGTAGGCTACTTTTCGTTATCGATCGACATTATTTTATCGATTTTGGTAAAGTCTGAAATGCGGGGCTGAGAATTGGCACAGGGAGATAATCGAGCATGCTGATTACGAGAACAGTATTGGTTTTTGAGATTACTCGTTGTTTTTATCAATTTCATCGAAGTTTTTGAAGTTTGAGCTATGCGGTGGGAGTTGGCACAAATGGGGGGGGGGGGGGATAAGTGAGCATGCTGATCGAACCGATATTAGTTTTCAGAATTATTTGTATCTTTTGGCGATTTTATCGATTTTTCTGCAAAGTTGATCTCCAGAGCATGGAGTCAAAGGTAATAAGCGGGAGGCATGCCGATTACGAGAACAAAATCACGATAGGGAATGATAATTAGAATGGGCACAAAGAAAGCTTTGTCAGGAATAGGGATAGTAACCTTTAAGATAATGTTTTAACAGGGCCGGGCGGAGCCGGGTAAGCCAGCTAGTTTTATAATATAATTCCTGTTGAAAGTCAAAAAATACGATTTCAAGCTTCATCATTCCTTGCGCGCGTATATTTTCCAAAATAAAGAGGTACTCGCAGAGACTAAATAGTGCCTGTGACGCTGCAGTTTTGGACAAAAATGAATGTAGATGAAAGTGATATAATGCTTGTTACCGTCACTTCCTATGGTTTTTGAAACCAAGAACACACTTCATTGAATATGTGTAGCAAAGATTTGCTACCGCTCAATTTCAGGTAGCACTCCTTTTGATCTTTATAGTTCAGCATTTCACCAAATCGCAGTCCAAAAGGAATTCACAATTCAGTCTAATCATGCATGAGAAAAGCGATGAACGGCAACGCTCATTTACGCGACCCATAGATTACCATTTCAGATCATGACTGTTTGAGGTAACTTTGATGACGATTCATTGAGTGAAGACATTGGTGCCTCAGAAAGAGAATTGACAGTTTGAAGGCGTTGCAATATGCTAGAAAAATCCAATCCTTGACTTTCAATGTTTAAATATTCAGTGTTTCAGACTTGCACTGACTATCTTTACATAGCATTCACGGACCCGCTTCGCCAAAAATTTGAATTCTATTTAGCATTTTATTTTTTATTTATTTATTCATATGCACTCAAGGGGCGCCATTAAAAAACAGAAACTAATAATGAATAATGACATGCATTAGTAAATACTGACATGCAATAATGAATAATGACATGAATTTACGCAAATTAGAACTAAAAAGGTTGAAAAATTCTTGAATCTCAAACAGGACTTGGCACAGGTGGCTTATAAGCAAGTTGGGAACGATAATTCCTCTGATTTAGTCTCAAGAACGATAGCCAAGCTACTAGCCAAGCTATCGTATTTGAGACAAAAAGCAGAAGAAATATCGTCTTTGCGGTCCGAAAAGATACAAGTTAGGTTAAGTTTTTTTCAGTCGACGTTTCCGATGTTGAGTCAAAGTTAGTAAACTTTAGCGAAAGTCATAGAGGACTTTGTTTTTTGCATATTCGAAAAGCCATCTCCTGCCGAGCCCTATGTTTAATCATGTCAGATTTTGATGTTGAAGAAAACAATTGGGAGAGCAATGCGGGATATATGGAGTCCAATAACTGAATACTATACAATCAATCGATTAAGCAGAGTAATGAACTCATGGATAAATCTCAATGATGAAAGTATAAGTAGATGTTCTTGCCGATGGAGTATGGATATGTCACCTCAAACACTCAAACGTGTTGAGTTAACGATCCATGGAAACGGAGGATTTATCATGAAAATTCGTAAGAAGGGTAGTACAATCCACTTATATCCAAAAAAATCAATGCGCTCACGCATTGAATATTATTGGGATGATGACAGCAACAAAATTGATCGGCGCGCACCGTTTTTCAAGAAGAATCACATGATCTCAATTTTCGGGCTGCACTGAATTAATTGTTCATATCTTATTTGAATATACTCTACTGAAAAGAGACTACCACATGTAGCAATGAATGACGAAGAAATTACTATGAAATACACCATGCAATGATAGAGAAGGTGCAAGCAGACTGCATATTTCTGCTATTACACTCACCCCATTTCGTTTTAAGTGCACCCATACAAATGGACCAGTGACTTTAGAGCGAACATATGAGGAAAACATCTCACTTTTACTTATTTGGAACAAATTTCATGCCGCTGGATCTTGCGCTCATATCCAGATATGATATTTAATAATAATATAATCATAATAATATTTCAATAATAATTTTTTTAGAAAGGTTTGAATCTCGCCTTGGGCAACAACTGGCCTTCGCTAGACGCTGTTGTTTGCCAATCCTGACACTTTTAGTTGGAGAAGAATTCTGCATTCACGACATTTCAAAAGTGACTCTTTCAGTGAGCAATCATGAACGAATTAGTGCGCCGAAACCTATGCGCGATATCGTGACTTTTTTTGCAAAATATCTCATCTCAGAAAGAGCTATTTTCCTTTCAAATTCAATAGAACATTAAAATTTTGAGAATTTACAATTTAAACTTTCCATAGAGAAAATTCATATTCGAAACTTTTCGCGTTCACATCTGGGGATAACTGAGTTATAAATAACCTCCAGATGTGAACGCAAAAAAGTTTCGAATATGAATTTCCTCGAATATCGAAAATTCAAATTATTCTCAAAATTTCTATGTTCTATTGAATTTGAAAGGAAAATAGCACTTTTTGCTGTTTTTGGTGCAAAACGAAGTAGCTATTCGGATTTCCGTAAGTGTCAGTGATAGAGATGCTAAGAAAAGTTAAATTTTGAATTTTCTCGTCTGCGTGTGCAAAAAATTTAGCGAAAAATGTGATTTTGATTTCGCTCCGCATCGGTGAATAAAACTTTGATGAAAAATGGTATTTTCTGACTTCACGTAGTAAAATGCTTAAAAACCGTAATTTTTGATTTTTTCTGATGGGCAGAGGAAAAGTAATTTCGGATTCTGCCTATGGGAGGGAAACTAATAATTTCTGACATTGCTTGTGCTAATAGAAGAAGTCGTAACTTTTTCTTTTTATGATAAAAAGAAGACTTACTTCATATATTTGAAAAACTGGTTTTCTTTCAATTCAGATTTGAATGGCCGATAAAAAATTGTTCGAAGTCAAAAAATGCAGATGAATGGTCAGAATTCCAAAACCTTATCGAATGTCGAGTCCAATTTCCTCATTAACCGCGCGTTCTGTTTGTCTAAAATATATAATGGTGTTTTCAGGGTGACCCGAAAGACACAGTGACCTTCCACCATTCCCAAACATAAGCATATTCGTCCCTTAAAAAAGGCCGGCGGCAAAATTTGCGTATAAATATGTAAAGCAAAGAGGAGCCTCACAACATACCATTCTGCCTTCTCGTATCTTTTATCATCTTCAATCTTTTATCATCCTCGAACTGATAACCGTCTTTTGAAACCTCATGTCAAGAAATACAGCAAGCCTTTTCCTCATATTAATGAAAACATAGATCTTGATCTCGATATCGATCATCGATGACATTTTGCAAAAAATGTCACGATATCGCACATGGGTTTCGGCGCACTAATTCGTTCATGATTTATATTATCCACAAGGGACTTTTTTTGCATATTTTTGCTCACTGAAAGAGCCACTTTTGAAATGTCGTGATTGCAGAATTCTTCTCTGGCTAATAGTTTCTGGATTAGCAAACAAAAGCATCTAGCAAAGGCCATTTGTTACCCGAGGTAGAAAATTCAAACTTTCTAAAATATTATTATTGAGATATTATTATTATATTAGGTCGGTGCAAAAGTTTTGTCAGTTTTTTCAAACCATCGGGAAACACGTTAGAATAAAGATAAAGAAACAATTCAAAACGTATTCGATGCAGAATTTCTTCCTCTTTCCAGCTGCTTAACTCGCGTTGTCTTTCGTTGCGAGAATGACAAGATATTTGCTAGAAATTACAACCACTCGTTTTTACCATGTCCAACTTTCGCTAATTTTCAAAATTTTTGTACGAGATTTCCGGAGGAGCCCTAATAACCACCAGATAGGGCAAACCTTTTGCCACCATATGCAATTTTTTTTCTTTTTTTAGCTGCTTTTTCAAAATTTTACTAAATGATTTCCAAAAGTATCGTATTTTGGAAGAATCGCATAAACTGTTATTGCATCAAACACTGCAAAAGCTACAGAAAACTGAGGTTTCAGCACTCGATTATTACTAAAGCTACCATTACAAAGTGAATGAGCGATTTTCGCTTCAAAACATGAAGATTTTGAAACGTAGTTTACGTCACTGCGCACTCCTGTAATTGAGAAATACTGCGATTTTCCCCACAAATTTCGCCTGTCTCACCAAAAAAAGACAAGTGCTAGAAAGAGGAGAAAAAGTTGCATTGAATGGTGACTGAAGTGTTTAATATTTTATGCTCTAAGAGGTTGAAGTAGGCTGAATGTAAAATTTGGTGACTTCAAAAAATAAATCGCAGAAATTCTGGAAGACAAGCAATGAGGCTACAAAAATTGCAACAGTTGGCAAAATGTTTGCCCTATCTGGTGGTTATTAGGGCTCCTCCAAAAGTTTCACACAAAAATTTCGAGAATTAGCGAAAGTTGAACATGGTAAAAAGGAGTGGTTGTAATTTCCAGCAAATATCTTGTCACTCTCGCAACGAAAGACAACGCTAGTTGAGCAGCTGGAAAGAGGAAGAAATTCTGCATGGGATACGTTTTGAACTGTTTCTTCTTTATTCTAACGTGTTTGCCGATGGTTTGAAAAAAACTGACAAAACTTTTGCACCGACCTAATATTATTGTTGAATATTATTTCTGAATTTGAGTGCGCAAGATCTAATGGTACGAAAATTGTTCCAAATAGGTAGAAACGAGATGTATTCTTCAAATATTCGCTCTAAAGTCATTGGTCCATTTGTATGGGTGCACTTGCACCCAAGCTCTGTGACCCAGGCATTTTCGCATTTCAGATGATGCCCCATGCCCAATGTGCAAACTTAAACTAACTCTTGTCAAAATGAAGGATGAGACAAAACGGAAAACAAATAAGTTTGAAAATCAAAAACAATTTTCAAATTTTCAAATTTGCATTTTCGCAGAAAAACTACCAACAGCATAAGTCAATTTTTTTTAAATAATCATTCCAAAGTTGGAACAAAATTCTTGCTTTTGGTTCTTTGTAGAAATTTTCAATTTTTTCAAGTTTCAAATTTTTCCTTGTTGCATGATGTTTGCACAAAATTCTTTATCCAATCTAGCTAGAATTCACAAAAATCAAATTGATTACTAGTTATGATTTACGGGACCAACAGCACGTCTGCAGCATCGATCATTTCAATTTGAAAAATTTATTCTTTTCAACTTTCATTTTTTTTCTTTGTAGTATGCAGTGTGCACAAAATCCAATTAAGTCATTCATTTTATTTATAAAGATTCACAGGCTACGGTGGTGCTCGACAAACAAGCGAACAACTTAAAATAGAAATTTGTCATAAACCAGTAATTTGGATCACGAATAGAAGCCTAGATAAATTTTTACATAAATAATACAAATATTCTTTGAATTTGCTTATCACATAATTATTGATTAAAACCAGTCATCATCTTCCTCTGATTCGTTTTCGGTATCCGTTTCCAGAGGGTCCATTTCTTTCGGTTTTTGTCTATTATATTTCCACCTCTGGCGTTTACGACGAGAGGCATCCTCCATTGAATGCTTTCAATGTATCTGCGGCAAATCTCAGGCGTGAGCCTCTGTCAGTGCAGCTGGCGGTGGAATCCGGCCAAAATTAAAAATTGTCTTACGAGGGAATGGTCAGAAATCGAAATGGCCAATTCAAGCAAGCTGCATACCATTCGATGCAGCATAGAATGCTGATTTCAGATCCGTCTTCCTTATCTGCAAAGCGCCTTTGTAGGCGAAGTTATAAGCCGTTGAATGTCATCATTTTGCTAAGAAATTGTGCGTGTAAAGGTCAAACTTGGCCATACAAAGCCATTCTCGGCTCAGTGTTGGACCAAAACGTGTAACTAGGTCAGTTCATATGGCTCGTACCTAAAGGTGAGCTAAAAGAGCAGTGATCTGCCTAATTTCGCAGTTTTTGTGGACGATTTTTTCGCAGTAAAGCTGCTCATAACTTCGCCCACAAAGGCGCTCTGCAGATACGGAAGACACATTTGAAATCAGCATTCTATGCTGCATCGATTGGTATGCAGCTTGTATGGATTGGCCACTTCGACTTCTGACCATTCCCTTGTTAGAAGAAGCTAAAAATAAATCCCGCGAGTTCCGCAAATCCCGCAATTTTGCGGATTCCACCGCTACAATTGTATGACCGAATGGATTCTTCTAGCTCCGCAATTGTTGAAGGTGTGACGACTGAAACATTTAAATCTAAGATTTGGATACAAGATATAAGAGGGTTGACCGAAATTGAGTTTTCATACTGCCCAAAATCAGTTCAATTGGGTTCAGATCGGGCGACTCGGACGGTTAGTTCACGGTCTTGACACCCCAGTCCTGT